>CAUYRH010149969.1:0-10255 GCA_963574655.1 Perodicticus potto | reverse complement strand
TGTACTATAAAGACACTTGCAACAGAATGTTTATCACAGCTCAATTCACAATCACCAAGATGTTGAAACAACCTAGATCTCATCAACTCATATTGGATAAACTATGGCATTTGTATGCCATAGAATACTATTCAGCAATATAAAAGACAGAGTCTTTTTGTATTTACCTGGATAGATTTGAAGAACATCCTCCTAAGTAAAGTATCCAAAGAATGAGAAAGTAAGCATCCAATGTACTCAATACTAATATCAAATTAGTAGATCAACAACTACATGCTCATGTGAGAGAAAAACATAATTAAATCCAAGTAGGGGAGAAAGAGGAGAAGATCCAAGTAGGGGAGAGGGAGATTGATAAGTTCCACAAAAGGACACAATATAAGGGTATATAGCTATAGCACCGCTACACTGTGAAGGGCTCAACTACAGCTTGGATTTTACCTAAGAAATGCAAACAATGTAACATAATCATATGTACCCTTATACAATCTTAAATAAAAATAAAATAAAAAGTGAATAAAGAAATAAACAGACATGCATAAGATAACATATATAATTGCCAGAAAACATATAAAAAAATCGATTTTACTAATCAGGAGAATGTAAATTAAAATGAGATACCAAAGTAAATTGTTATTATTAAAAAGTCAATAAACATTTTTATTATCACTGCCCAGATGTAGTGATAAGGAAATCCTCATACACTGTTGATAATGTAAATTAGTATAACTTCTATAGAAAACAGTATGATGATCCCTGAAAGAACTAAAAGTAGACCTACCACTTGATCTAGCTATCCTATTACTGAGTATCTACCCAAAGGAAATGAAATCACTATGAAAAAGACATGCACTCATATGCTTTTCACAGCACCATTCACAATTGCAAAAATAGGCAATCAAACTAAGTTCCTATCAACCAATGAATGGAAAATGTGGTGTATACACACACATACAACACGGAGTACTACTCCAGCTATAAAAAAGAAGGAAATAATGCATTTTATAGCAACTTGGATGGACTTGGAGGCCATTATGCTAAGTGAGGTGTCTCAGCAATGGAAAAACAAAGACTGCCATGTACTCACTTCTATGTGAGACCTAAATTATGGTCATACAGAATGGTGTGTTTCCACTTTGGAAACTCATAAAGGAGAAGTTTGAAAGCAAGGTAACTGAAAAAAAAAAAATTACCTATTGGGTCTAATGTATACTACTGAGATGATGAAGACATTAACAAACCCTAATTACTATACCATTCATTCTTGTAACAATAAAAAAAACCCCAAAAACCCTTTGTCCTCCTAATCTATTGCAATTACTAATATCAATAAAAATAATAAACATATCTTCCTGCATCTTCAGCGTATCAATATGCAGTATATTCTAGGACTGAGATTGAGCCTTATATAATCCACCCAAATTCTCTGTAGTGGTTTCAATTGTCTCTTTATCCCACTGGCCCATCATTTTGTAGTTTCATTTACTCTTCAGAAGTTTCTGGATTTAGTTCCTCAAACTGAGGACAAACATGTTCCATAGCAGAGATATATTTGTAATGCTCAAAGAAATCTGAAAGTTGGAGACTGTGGGAGCATTGTATTCTCAACCAATCATACTCTTTATTCCCCCTCCTATACCACTTTGACTATACTTATTTACCTATACATGTGTATGTCCCTGGGAAGTAACCAGATGAGGAGGTTATCTTCATCATTGTGAAGTCTATGTCAGGCTCAAACAAATATGGTTTCAAACCAAGTTATGAAGAAATCCCACACTTCAGATACTTTCTCATATACTCACTACCTCATCCTACAAGGCATATATGTAGAAAGAAAAGTTAAAAGGAATGAATAAAGGGGGAAAATGGTAGCAGTTAGGTCAAAAAAATACATGGAAAACGATTACATGAGCTTATGTGAGCTTTACAAGAACTCTGGAAAGATTTTAAGTGAAGGATTTCAACCTCCTCAAAGTGAGTGGTCTTATCCAACTCATTGAGGGACTAAAAAATAAAAAAAGGATGAAAAAAGTAGAATTTTCTTTCTGCCTGTCTTTAAGCCGGATTATGATCTTTTTGTTTGGACTTGGGAATTTTAGGTTTTTCTGCTTAATCAGGTCAAATGTTACAGCATAATCAACAAATCAAGGCACAGCTTAGGTAAGCCAATTGAATTCTTGGGGATTCACGAAAGGAAGAATTTAAGAGAAAGCCAACCAGAATAAAGCAAAAATGAATTTACTGAATTAATGTAGAAACAAAAGAATGACTACATAGGTAAAACAAACTTTTGTACATTGCAGGCAAACTTTGCCTCTTATTATGGTCATCTCTTATTAAATAAGGGATGGATTGGTGGTAGGTTTTCTGGGAAAGGGGCAGTTTTCCAGGAATTGGGTCTCTTCCCTTTTAAAATCATGCAATTTCCAGGAGTTGCCACTTCATTGGTAAAACTGTCAAGTTGTTGGCAGTTTCTTTTACCAGGGTAATTAATTATACTTTGTGCTTAATGAGCACTAAGGGTAACCAGACATCATTTTCATCACCATGTTTGTTTTAAGTGGTTTTGACTAGTTTCCCCACATCTTGTTTGGTCAGAGACTTGGGTTCAAGTTTCAGGACTGCTTATAGGAACATGATCTGTTGATTCCATCTCATTTGGAATAGGACTGAAATTACCACAGTGACTCTACTAAATCTCCAACTATAGATCATCAAATTTAACTAATTTGAGCCAATTCTTTAAGTTTCCTTTTACTATCCATCCCTGTCTTATCTACCTGCCAATACATAAACTTATGTCTATTCTCCTAAGGGTTCAGTTTCTCTGGAGAATACTGGTAAATACTAATCCAATACTAAGATTGTTTTGAGCCTACTCCAGTCATCTCTTATTTGCCCATCCTAGGTGTTATTAGTAGTCCTTCGTTGCTTACCAGATGTCAGCACCATCCTGAGATGCTTTTCCTCCGCCAATCGGGGTAAGATTTATTGTGTAAACAATCACGTATTCAGAAAAGACTATAGAAGTGGAACTAGAAGGATAAATTGTACTTCTAACAAAAATTATAATACTCCCAAAGTGGACATTCAAGTTAATGATGGTAGACGAATACAAAACTGGATGCTTTCTGAGTTTAAGAAAGTGGATTAAAAAAAAAAAAGTGGATTAAATAGGGTTTCAAAAACTATAGTAATGTCAGTTAACAGTAGAGAAATTCAGAGTTCCTTTGAGGAACAAAATTGGCTAAATGAGAGGAATGTTTCAACACAAAGAAATGCTGATTATGATGAATACACCAATTATTCTAACTTGATAATTAAACATGTATCTTTCTCAAAATACTGCAAAATAAGCCATAAATTAAGTGTATGCACACTGTCAATAAAAACTGTTTTAGAAACAAAGTTCCATCACATAGCTCTAGAGAATTTTGGAACCGTAATAAAGAGAAGATGGCAAATTGCGTGGATATGATAAAACAGATGCTAGAGTCAGAAGCAGTAATAATGGGGGAAGAAGTGGAAAAAACTTCACTTATCTAGATCACTAACATCACTAACTTGCCTGATTTTTTGACCTGCAGGATCTATGGAGTAACCCAAAAGAAGACAAAAATATGGTCATTAATGGGGGGAAGACAAAACACTGTGTAGTATGCCTGTGAAGTTTAGACAGCTCAGAAGGCGTTTGTGACAGTGGGACTACCGCTCATACCCAAAGATTAAGACAGCTAAGTGGAAGTGGCTTGGTGTGACACAGAGGTATGAGTAGTATTTTGATGCATGGAGAAGGTGCAAATATGTAGTGGCCAAAAACATTGATGACTTTAGCTATCTGGGGAATTGTCAAAATTCAAGGTAGGACATGGCCTATCAAGTCTTTACAGCGCCAATGGTAAGCCTCTTGCTGAACACAAACCCTTTTACCCTCCACACTTGTTTCTTTAATTGATGGTTAAGTCTGAGCTTCCTTAAAGTGGAAACAGACTTGGGATGTGAGGGAGGCAAAGCAGCTTTTCTTCTACAAATATTCCCGGGCAAATAATTTAATAGATGTAAAATACATCTTGAAGCCTCTGGCATTTCTTATTCAAACAAACTTCACAGCCCCCTTTATCACAGAGAATCATGGTTTTATAAACCTGGCCAGAGTATGAATACATCAAGCTGTAGTCAAAAACAAGGTTTCCAAAAGCTGCAGTACATACTGAAACAGCAAATTGATCCATAACCCATAATATGCGCCAAATACTAAGCACTTTACATACATCAAATCCCTTTTATTTGTAACTTTGTTCCTTTAACATTTAACTTGAGGAACAAGATTAAGACATCTGACAAAAGGATGGCAAACTGGACTCTGATATACAGTACATATCCAGAATCTACTTTTCAGAATCAGTATGGCAAGTAGTTGGAACTAGGAAAGGTAGATTATAACCTCAAAAATTTAATCCAAAGTAAAAATGACATGCTCTATAGTCTTCCTGGTGTCAATTTTTCTAAGCAGAGAAGAGTAAAATAGAAAACCACCTTTTTAAGATTAGTCAGATTTAATCTTCTCTGTCCTGCAACCTTTGATTTAGGGCCAGTTCCATGCTACTAGGGTGGGGATGAGGTTTGGACGACTTCCTTAACCTATGGAGCTACAAGAGTCCACTCTATCCTACAGATAATAAGGAATTGGCCTTTGACATACAACAAAATGCCACACTTAGATAAGTCTTTATTATCAATTCCACTTACAAACACATTAGAAAGCAGCAGCAAAAGAAAAATTAAACATTCTTAGAATAAGGTAAGGCATAATACACCTGGCTAGACTCAGCATTTGTTACAACTAGAAGGTATCTAGAAGTAGACTGACAAGGGCTGAGGTAAAGCAGCCGCCAGGGATCAGCGGATGATGTATCGTACATAAGGGACCTCGACATCTTCACCACTCTCATCATTGCAACACAGCTCAAACACAAGAGTCCGTACATGGTGCCCCAGTTTCCGCTTTGACACACGGTTCACAATTTCTGTCATCCTGAAGCAAAAAGTAGAGAGTCAAAAAAGCAGAACACAAGGAAGAAAGGACAAGTGACTGTTGAGTAGTGATATGGTTCTAAATTGAGGATCTGCATGACCTCCAGAGCTCCCCCAACACCCAAGCTTGACCACCCAGTGGCAAACTCACGGCTGATCCAATCGTTCCTTAAGTTTGATAGCTGGCATGAAGAAGGAATAGAGCATAGACACACCCTGTGACAGCATGGTGATCTCCAATTTGTGCTCTGCCTGGAAAAGGTGGAAAGAAAGGAGGACAATAGCATCCATAAGATCAACAGCACTTGTCACTTGCACAAACACCATTTTTACGTTTTCTGAGTGATAGAGGAAGGCGTCTTACCTTAAAGTAGTCTAGAAACTGCTTGAGTGTCATCTCAGCACCATTAGGTTGTATTCCTTGTACATCAAAACGATCCCACAATGTCCAATCTTGGGTATAGTACTGAGAGATAATGGGAAAAGGAAGATTAGGGATCATGAGATGGCCTTACCTTTATCAGTCAATCTAGTATGTTAAGGCAGTTTAATCATATTCCTCTTTTGTTTAAGATCTTCCAATGGCCTCATTTCCTCTCACTTTTAAGTAGGAGCAATTCTTAGAATGACCAAAGAAGACCACATACCACTGACAGCTTGTCATCTCTTTAATTTTCCATTTTATTTTCTTATTTAATGTCCACTGAGTACACTGGCCCTCTCCTTTTTGGCTCTTAGACATGCCAATCACACTCCAACTTTACACAGGTACAAAAGACTATATAGTAAATTAACAGTGGTACAATAAAAGTATAAATGCCCAATTATAGAAAGACTCAAATGGTATGATGAGGACTAAAGCTGGCTGTACTTAAGATACACATATGGAACCCTTACTTATACGTAGAGCCTAATTCATGAGTAGTATCAGAAATTTCCATGTGTCCCACCTGGTGATGGGGTGGAGCAAGGGGCTCAGAGAAGCTGAAGAAGGGCAAGGCCAAGTTGATGAAGCTGTTTTTATAGGACTCAAGCTGTTGATGTCCCTGCACCACCTTATATAGCTCTAGACACACAAGGCCAACTATAGCTGCTGTGGTGGTCGCAATGGCTGGGATAATCTTCCCTGCAATCAGCTTACTCTGTGAGACAGAAGATAACCAACTTAGGTAGTTATTAACATTTAGGTCTACAGAAGGGGACAAAGGTGGGAGATTCAAGATTGGGGAAGAGTTATAAACATCTAGTCTAGATAGCCATTACCTTATGCCGGTCTGCAGGAAGAATGTCATAGTTCTCTGCACGCAGATTAGATGCAGCCACAATAAAATCCATATGGAAGTTGCTGTCATCATCCTATCATGATTAAGAGGGACAAAATAAGATCAGTAAAGTAAGTGGGGGAAAGGTTTCCTGGTTACTTAGGACAAAGTGTCTTTCACACTCTCACCCCATTAACTTCCAGACTCTCCGGTAGCAAGGAGATCTTTTCCCACTCTCCCTCCATTCTTTTTCCTCCTCCCTCTGTAATCCTGACAATAGCCTAGAGCTGAGCCATTTCTAATCTAGCCAAGAAACCACACCCAGCACCTTCTCAAAGTCAATGGGGTACATCTTGAACCCAGTGAGATTGTCAGGACTGGGAAGAGTGGCCTTGAGCTCTTCTAGGCGGCTGTCATCTGCAGAAAGGGGAAACACTATCAGGCCTTTAAATCTCAAACCAGTGTCTGAAGTAAAAGCAGGAGACCACAATAAGGCAAAAAGTGTTTAGGTATATAAAGATGTGAAGTATAGAGCTATCTGAAAACAATGAGACAAAAAGCACTCCCCAAAATAGAGAAAGAGTTACCTAAGTGTGGGAAACTTCAGGAAGCATGACTCTGGACATAAGGAGAGACAAAATAGTTCACAGCAACTTAAAAACTTATAGAGTAGTAGATAAAATGTGGTGGATGCATGTAATAGAATACTATTTAGCCTTAAAAGAAGAAAATTCTGACATATACTACAATATGATTGAACCCTGAGGGTAATATTCTGCATGGAAGAAACCAGACACAAAAAAACAAATATTGCACGACACAACTTATATGTAATATGATGATCAAATTCATAGAAACATTAAGTACATGGTGGTCACTTAGGGACTGAAAGGAGGAGAAAAAGAGGGGCTGTTCATTTTACAACATGAAAAAGTTCTCAAGACTAGTTGTACAACAAGGTAAAAATACTTAACACTAAGAATCGAACACTCAGAAATAGATAAAACAGTAAATCACAGTAAGAAAGTAAACCACAATTACAAATGTAGATAGAGCAAAATGGAATAGAAAATCTTGAGGAAGAGTAACAAGAAACTCAGGAGACATTGGAAGAGAAATGTGAGAAAGACAGAGTTAGCAGGAAAGATACAATAATGGGATTTTAGGATAAAGTCACATACAGGAAAATAAAGTAGTAGTATAAGAAAAAATCTAAGGATATTTGAAAAGGGCGATACAGTAGGAGAATTATAGAGGTAAATACTGTATGAGGGAGAGAAAGGAAAAAATAAATGAAGAGGAGACATCTGGAGAGACATATATAGAAAAACATCCAATAAGAAACAAGAGGGGAAAGGAAAATAGAAATTTATGAGGTAAAGTGATATACACGCAAAGACAGACATTCAAAGAAAGACAAAATAGACCATGAGACATGACAGGGAGACCAAGAACAATATGGAAGCTGAGGAGTAGCAAGATCTCAAGAGGAAGATGAATAGACACTTGGAAGACAATATTAGGGTAAGGATGTGCACAAGAGGCTGGGACAGATACACAGCCAGGGAAGATAGGGCAGATCTAGGAGGAGTAAGAAAGATATCAAGGGAGAGAGACCAGTGGTAGAGACTGCAACTCTTTCTCCCATAGATAAGCAGATCAAGACGAAACAATGAAGAGAAAGCAATACACAAAGGAAAAAGGATGAACTAGTTCTCCTGACAGCCAAAATGAAAAGGAATGAAATCATGTCTATCTCAAACAACCATTTTTATTTAATACAGGCAAAGGTGAAGCCCAAGGGATGGTGTATAGGTACATCTCAGGCTTAGGTTCACATAGAATGGCCACAAAAGACTTGTAAAGAGGCTTAGCTGAACTGGGTATATGCAGAGTGCTAACTCCTAGCCAATAGGAAAACACTCTCACCAACAGAGGCACTGGTGCTCTGTAGCTCCTGGTCAGAAACATGGATCTTGACATCAGACTTAGGGATAAACTCTGGGACCTGCACAGACTGCAAGAGTGTAGTCACGGCAGCTCGGTCCTGAGAGCCTGTCAGTCCATAGGTCTGGGCAAACAGGTTGGCAGCAGCCACCACATAGTCTAGGTGCAAGGGCTAGAAGGCAGGACAGAGAAGGATGAGAATGCCAGCCCTTAAAACTGGGAAGCCTACTTCCCATTCCCCACTCTTCCCTTCTCTCCACCTTAAAGAGAAGACTTACATTGTTGACATCAAAGATGAGAGGGTGTGGACACCGTTTAGGCCCAGACCAGAATGGAGCTCCTGAGCTTGTGAGCTAAGAGAATGAAAAGATTTGAAGGGAAATAGGACTTAAATCGAAAGAACTCTCTAGCAATCCTGACTTCTCATGTTATTAGTCCCAAGTGTCTAAACTTCCCAGGGGACTACCTGGTGTCACAAACATACAACTTAAATTCTTACTAACTTCACACTTAATAAACCCTCACAAAATGCTCGTTAAGTCATCATTATTCGTACTTCACACAAAATACTGAACAGCAGGGAAAAAAATGTGACTTGCCACACTCAGTTCCATAATATCAAATGGAACTGAGACTTAAACCCACACTAGTCCTTGTGCTCTTTATCTCCAAAATTTTCTCCCCATAATCTTTACAGCTTTGAATAGGAACCAAATATAACTTTGCCCATGCCAGAGCAAAGAGAAACTTAAGTCCCTTATATGAAAAAGATGAGGCAAAATCAGTAACTTGCACAAAATACTAGCCTAATCATTTTTCTAAGATTCCTCATACATCCGGGTACCTGTGGAATTAGCAATGTCAAAAGGCTAAGGTTAAGTTCCGTATTTCCAGAAAAAGTATTATGCCCAATAGACCAAGGAAGCATGAAATACCTGGTCAGGAGGAAAGTTGTGTAGCAATTGTCTGATGTTGTTAGTGTACTGGGTGTGCCAGTGTTGGCAAGCCCAACTCACACAGTCAGCCCAAGTCTGCGGTCGCTGTAGCACCAGGCTGCGCTGCAGAGCCTCCAGCACTTCCAATGGCTGGGTGCCTGCCAGATGCAGTGTCCGCTCCAAAAACTTGGAGTCTCTATCAGAAACATATGCATAAAGGATAGTCAAGATAATCAGCAGACCCAGAAGTACCTTTCTGGCAGCCCACTTCCTTTATGGAAAAGACAATATTGTATCTCCAAAGAGACAGAACGGACAGGAAGACAAGCTCCCCCAAATGCACACATACAGAACAATGCACTTATCCCTCACCTGTTCCACACAGGGCTCAAGCAATCATTATTTCATTCAAAAGTTGTTACCGGTGTTGAGTGGTTAGGAAAATAGACAAGGTGGCTTAGGAAGCAGGAAGGAGATTACGGTGAGAAGTCATCGAAGCTACTCACGTGAGGTACTGGTTGACATTTTCCGCAGGGTGCTTGAAGAGGCCTTCAAATTCATCTCGAGCCCACTGAAGAAAGAACAAACAATTATGGTAGCAGATAAAATGGGTTTCTATAGGCATAAAAAAAAAAAACAAAAAACACCAGTGAAATCTGTAAGTAAAAAGAGCACAGTTACTATGCTTCCAAATGTGGCTCCTTAAATTCCTCAAAGTTCCCACTTTGACTTTAAAAACCATTGCTGATCTGCAAAGTGATTACACAAATGTATACATGTGGAAATTTAAGAGATACATCAAACTAAATGTAATTTGCTTCAATAAAAGAAAAAATTCACATCAACAATAAGGATTCCTAGGGCGCTGGCCCCATATACCGAGGGTGGCAGGCACCTGAAGCCCCAGCTACTAGGGAGGCTGAGGCAAAAGAATCACCTAAGCCTAAGAGCTGGAGGTTGCTGTGAGCTGTGATGCCACAGCACTTTACCGGGGGTGACAAAGTGAGACTCTGTCTCTAAAAAAAAAAAAACAAAAAAAGAGTAGGCTCTCACTCTGCTGCCCAGGTTGGAGTG
>CAUYRH010149968.1:0-14972 GCA_963574655.1 Perodicticus potto | reverse complement strand
CAAAGACATATAGATCATGTATACATTGATGCCTTTATAGGGTACAATGTGCTGATTTTATATGCAATTAGGAATTCTTAGATCAAACTAGTTAATATAGCCTTCACCTCATTTACTTAATTATTGTGTTAAGTCATTTATGCTCTATGCTTAATAGATTTGACATGTACCTTTGCAATATGAACCATAGGAATGGTCACATCATTTGCCCTCCTTCCATCAAACCTCCCCCCTCCCCTCCCATGTCCCTCCCCTTCCCTTCTTTATTTTATTTTATTTTATTTTATTTTATTTTATTTTATTTTATTTTATTTTATTTATTTTATTTTATTATTGAGTCATAGCTGTGTACAATAATTCAGTCAAGGAGTACAGTGTGTGGGCTTCACATACAATTGGAGATATTTTTATCAACCTGATTAATATAACATTCATAATATTTTCTCATTTACTATGTGAAAACAATTTTGATCCGTATTTAGAAGTTTTCTCCTGACCCTTCAAATACGCACCACAAGTGTGATCTCACCCTTTATCCTCTCCCCCCCAACCCTCTCCCTCCCCGTCCCTCCCACACCCCTTTCCCCATCTTATTGTGCAATAAGTGGATTGTAGCCTTCGCGTGAAAGATAAAAATTTGCTTCATATTAGGGGTGTATACATTGGATACTTTTTCTTCCATTCTAGAGATACTTTGCTAAGGAGAACATATTCCAGCTCCATCCATGTCAATGTGCCTCTCTTTAAGTCAGGGTGATGCTGATGCCGCAGAGGGTCCCGCTCTCAGAGCGGTGCGCCTCCTCTGTGGGATGCAAGCTGCTTTCCCAGGGGCAGAGGTGAAGAGACAGACAGGCAATTACAGCACTGGGAAACATGTTCCCCGGCCACGTGCAGCAGACTAGAAAATCTTCCCAGTCAGACTCTCAGTAGGCAAAATACTAAGGCCCCGAGGAAATATAATATACCACATCTTGACTCTAAATGACAGAATACAGGATCTGGCCAGGAATAGTCACTAGAAAGGGCCCTTTCTAGCACAGAATCATGGGACCCATGGATTTGAGCATGATTACTAACATGTTCAGTGGCCCCTGAGAAGCAGGAGGCCTGTGAGGTTGCCAGCTCCCTGGAGACTCTAAGAGACAACTTATGTGCTGGTGGGAATGTCATCCCTGGGGGTGTGTTGTGTGTCCCATATCATTGCTTAAGGTAGGAAGTCTGCTGCTAGGTCATGGGCTGGAAAGATCTTTTCAGTGAGTACTTCTCATCTATCTACCCACCCAGGGGCTCTGTAGAAATGATACTGACCTCAGGGAAATGAATGAAGAATTGACATGCAGGTGAGCACATGTAAAACCTTTCACAGAAGCCATACTGCAGAATGACAGCAGGACGTAGTGCTAACTAATGGCCAACTGACAGACATCCCCACACCAGGCAATGTGTCAATCAGGAAAGGAAATGGTCAGCTGGGAACCAGGCAGAAAAGGAGAGCTTGAGGGGAAGCCCTGGCAGAGCCCTTCCTGGCCCTTTCCGAAGGGGATGAGGCCTCTGTGGATGTCACGGAAGCAAGACTGAACCCACAGGAAGAACTGGTCATCAAGCTGCCTCTGCCAGGGTGGGGACTCAGGCAGGAGCTGGTTTCTTATGATCCACCAAGTCCTGCTCACCAATTGAGCACTACTTGTAAGCTGGCTCTCACAGAACCGGACCTATGATGTGAGCATTCCAGTCTCTATCTATTCGACAACTGTCCAGACTTGATAAGCTATCTGGTTTTGGGCTATACAATGGTCTCTTAAGACTTGGTTAATGTGACCTCATCCCTGAGAGACTGATCTACTCTCACTGTCAAAATAAAATCAAATTTCAGATCTCTAAAACTAAGATCTACAGTCTGGAGTATGGCAAATTTGTCAAAGAAAAGCCACATTGCACAATCTTTTGTCATAATCAACCTGCTACACTTCCTTAATGATAACCTGTATTACTTTACTACTAATAGTAAATAGTGATAATAGCTAGCATTTATTATCTACTCTACAGCAGATACTGTAAATCATCATCCTGACTGGTCCTTGCAAGGCAAGGTTTATGTCTCCATTTTAAATAATAGGGAACTGAGACCCAGAGGGGTGGGGAACCTGCAGCCTTGGGGCCACATGTGGTCTTCTGGATCCTTGAGTGTGGCCTTTCAACTGAATCCAAATTTTACAGAACAAATCCTTTTATTAAAAGGGGTGCAGCAAGAAAGATGAAGCTTTTCTTGCCTCCTCTGGTGCTTTAAAAAGAACAATCTTGAAATCAGAAGGCCACAACCCATACTCCAGTAGTGGTGAACGTGGTTTGGCAGAGAAGTAAGAGATCACTTAGGGATACAGTGAAGGCCAAGCAGAAGCCAAATTAATGAGCTTCTACAGAAAAGGGACTAGAGGCAGCTTGGTTTTGTTTTCGACAAACTGAATTTGACCTTTCTGGTGCTGAAAGTGACCTCCCCAATGAAGCATACAAGAGAAGGGGCACACCTCAGAAACAGGTGAGCTGAAAAGCATCTCCTAGTTGGTGAAACCACGAGCACTTTCTTCAGGTCCAAAATGTACCTTCTCAAAGATGGACTTGTGATCTGAATTCCCTTTAATGAGTTTACAATTGCATTGTAAACTCTCTCCTTTAGACCAAAATTCTTGAGAGTGGAAACTAAAGCCTAATGCACACCTGACATACTTAAGAATACATTGATGGAAGAGACAATATCTTGCCACTCCTGGGAGTCACAGCCGTTAGCTCTTGTCCTATGCCCCTCACACTATTGCATTATGATTTATTTAACATTTGTTCAACAAATGCTTATTTTTGGACAAATGGCCAGTTTAAAGGTCTGATCCAAGATGACATAACACAGCATAATGAACCATTAGTGACTATGCCACAGCAACTCAATGCAAGACCAGAGAGGTTTAACATGTGCTCTGAGTACAAAGGACACAAACAGCAGTTTACAAAGGAAGGACTGTCGCTTGACAAATGAAAAAGAAAAAACATTTAACCTCAACAGTAATCAAAGCAAGATAAATCAGAATAGAAACTGATCTGGAGGAAAGTGTAGCAAATAGGCAACATTAACAAAAAATTCTGTGCCTTTTAAAATAACAACTCAGGATTGGAAAGGATATGGCAAATGACCAGTGTGTGGGAGCATAACCTGGAGCAGCATTTTTGTGCCAGTAAGTTGGCACAAAATACCCAAAATTAAGTTGGGTCAAAATACCTAAAATTATCTATATTGTTGATCTGTATTTTATAACCATTTATCCTATGAAGGATAGATACAAAAACTTAGGTATAAAAATATTTATGAAATATTTAGAATAGTGAAAAATTGCAAACAACTTAAACTTACGAACCCCAGTTAATTACATCTTATGACAGAATGCCACATAGCCATCACAATTCAATTCCTCAAGAAATTGAGTTGGAGGAAGTTTGCAATGCATCTTACAGTGAAAAAAGCAGGGCTCAAAATACTAGGTATGAAATTATTCCAGTTTCCTTCTTAAAAAAAAGCCATATTTTATGTATTTCACTTTTTCTCTATTAGAATAATTAATATTTCATGCATGTTCAATAATTAACATACATTGTTGTTTTATTTTTAAAATAACCTGAGTCTCACAAATAAATCTGACAATCTCTCATACTCATATGAGACTTTGAGCCATTTCCTGTCTTTTTATTCTCCATAGAAGCCCTGATTTGGAAGGAGAAGAAACAACATGCCCAGTGCTTTCTACTTATTGAACACCAGAGTCAGGCCTCACACTCAGCTCCTTCATTTCAAGAGTGAAATTCTTTTCATTACACTAAAACTCGATGAGCCCTCAGCCAATGTTAATTTCCAAAAATGTATTGAATTTCACGTTGAACTTCTCAGAGTTAACATAGCTCAACTGACTTTAAAAACAGCAAATGTAATTATGCCATTTCTTCAGATGTAAATATTCCCCAGTGGGAACACCTAGCAGCTACTGTATGTTTATAATTCTAATTCTTCCCAAATAGTTTTTTTTAAAACTATAATATGTACAGTAATGAAGAGTTTTGTTTTGTAAGCGTTTTCCCTCCAGATTCATGAAAGCACATTCTTTCTTGTAAATTATACATGGCATAATTACAACAAGATGGGCCGTGTTTTGGGTCTCATTTCAAAGTTCTTCCATTTTAAAGCATTTCCTTTAATAAGCACAAAACATGCACAGCCCTCACTGTGGAACTGTTGGGAATCAGCAGACATATTTTTAAAGGGTAAGATACCACCCAGGGGGATTAACATCAAGTTTGCAAAGCTTCAGCTTTATCCCACCAAAACTTTTTTTATCATAATCTTCAGGCCAAGAATTAAGAAGGTGGTGAAAATGACACTGGCAACAATGATTAACCAAATTAAAGGGTATGGGCTTTGTCTGCAGGTGAACCACCATAGGGTAGTTTAGACTCTATCACTATATGTCATATTCTCCAGCCAAGAAGACCATTCCTTTTTTAGGTTCTCTACATCTGTGCATCTCTTCAAACACATTAAAAACCTTTGAACAGCTTGAAATGTGGTAAAAGCTCAGTAAATATTTGCTAAGTAGCCGTGAATACCATTGAAAAAGATCCTGGCCCCCCTAACTGCCCCCTTCTGTCATCGCCTGATTCAGCAGGAAGCAGTTAGATCGAGTCTATGTCCCCAGCAGTCTTTGAGTTTTGTGATCTTTGAGCTTCCATGTGGTCCAGTCATTGTACTGGACAGACTGGAAGAGCCCCTGCCCTCCGCACCCTCACAGGGAGCTGAAGGGACAGACAGACAGATGATTATCATATATGGTCCCATGTCAGGGATGGAAACAGACCATGAGACCCCTGATTCTGTCAGGGGATTGGGATGGCTTTAGGGTGACGACTGTCTCAGTTTGCCTAACACTGAAGGGTTTCCTGGAATATAGAACTTTCAGTGCTGAAAAAGTTGCTGGAAAGTCATGGTCAAACTGAGACTGCCAGCCCCGGGAGATGGCTTCCTGGAGGAGGAGGGGAAAGCTGAGCTCCTCCCTGCCCCTCTGTACCCCTGCGCAGCTCATGTCGCTTCATGGGACCCCTTTCCCCGGGAGCCCACCCTGCCGCCCGCATGTTCTTCACGCCGCCTTCTCTTCTCCCCTTGAAGCTCCGGATGACCTGGTCCCTTTTGCTGTCTCCGGCTGTGTCTGAACTGGCTCTACTGGGGCCCGTCCTTTTTGTCCCTCTGTGTTCCCCAGCTGGGGACTTGCTGACCTGTTCCCATGTAGGGACTGGGCAGGGCGCTGATGGCCGGGATCTGAAAAAGCAGACTCATTCTCTGCCCCCCCACTTTTAATGTTTCTTCTGGTGGCAACAGCCACTCCTCGCCCCACCAGTGAAGATACAATGAGAGTCCTCGGGGTGTGAGCAGAGTCGGGAGGCTGTGGCGGTGAGGCGGTAGGGTGCTCACAGCGGTCATGTCCACACACAGAAAACACCTTTCCTTGCCCCTTTCTTCCCTGGATTTCTCTCCCATCTTCTCACTTTTCATTTTGACTCTGCCCCCCAGTAGTGGTGCTGGCTGGGGAACGTGGAGGGATAGAACTGGACTGGCCCCAGTGGAACCATTTGCTCTGTCACTTTGTCCCAACTCCAGTCCATTTTGTTCCCAGACTGTGCTGCTGGCGTGGCCTTGCCCAGCTGAACCACAAGTCCTTAGAGCCTGCCTGTCACCCTCACAGCTATTCCCTGGCACACAGAATTGGTCCTTGCTGGCAGATGGCGACAGAAGAGTCTACAAAGTCTCAGTAATTCTTTCAGCCTTTCCCTGGTTTGAATTGGCCAGGGGCCATAGGCAGGGTGACCTATTTCACCCTAACCCAGAACAACTTCTCCCCAGGGGTGCTGGAGTGGGCCTCCTTGGGAACGTTGGCCGACACAAAAGCAGCGGGAGCTCAGCCTTCACACACTTTTCTTTGTTTTGTTTCAGTTTTACAGAGTTTTTGGACCCATTCCAGAGAGTCATCCAGCCGGAAGAGATCTGGCTCTATAAAAATCCTTTGGTGCAATCAGACAACATACCCACGCGCCTCATGTTTGTAAGTACCATGATTTCATGGCTGATTTGACCGTTCTCCTGGTCTGAACCAACCGGGTTTTTGTCTTTGCTTTTCTAACCCCTGCTAAAGACAGTGGGCAGTCTGCAAGGAGAAGGGGAGAGGCCCGTTAAATTAAAATTCAGTTCTGGCCGGGCCCCACACTCTGGGAGGCCCAGACAGGTGGAGCTCTTGAGCTCAGGAGTTTGAGACCAGCCTAAGCAAGAGCAAGACCCTTTCTCTACTAAACAGAAAAACTAGCTGGGTGCCATAGTGGGCAGTGTTGTCCAGCTACTCACGAGGCTGAAGCAGAAAGATCAATTGAGCCCAAGAGTTTTAGGTTGCCGTGAGCTATGATGTTGCCACAGCATTCTAGCCTGGGGTGACAGAGTGAGACTCTATTTCAAAAAACAAACAAACAAACAAACAAAACAAAACCCAAAAAACAAATTCAGTTCCCCGTCACAATGGGAGCGAGCGGCTTAGTCATGTGAAAAGTAGTAATTGCCCATCACTTTGGAACAAGAAGGAACTTGCTTCTCAGAACGTACTGAATCGAGCTGTTTTCACATATTTTCAGTAAAGGAAGATGAGAAGTCAGAGGGAAGAATTTCCTTTTTCTTCTCTTTTTTAGCATAAGCCTTGATTTTGCCAAACTGAGGCACCACAGATAGCTGTGTTAACCACATTTCTGATGTTAGCTGCTCATAGACCTCCCTGTGGTTCAACCTCTGGAGATGACTTGTGTCTCTGTCTTTCTAGAATAAATGGGCAGGCACTCACACAGTTGGTGGAGACACTGGGGTTATTTTTATCTTTCCCCCCACTGTGTATGGTAATTGCAGCCTTTTGCATTTCACTTCCTCTGTGCCAGGTACATTGCTGAGAGCTTAAGGGAGGATTATCTTTTTTTTTTTGGCTGGAGCTGGGTTTGAACCCGCCACCTCTGGCGTATGGGGCCGGTGCCCTACTCCTTTGAGCCACAGGTGCTGCCCAAGGGGAGATTATCTTATTTAGTTCCACTTGCATCCTAGTGAGGAAGATGTCAGGACTTCATTCCTCTAAGAAAGGAGGGACCTTCTGCAATGTCACAGTTAGTGACCAGCATCTCCAGATCCAAGCAGCCGGCTGTGGAGCTCAGCTGTCAGCCAAGAGTCTGCCTGGTGGGTTGGGGGCAGCATCTGCTACTCCTTGCTGATGCTAATTAACCCCAGGAGAATTGGAGAGTTGCCATCAAACCTTTCTGGAGCAGGGGAAATAGTCAAGCTCCCTTTGTTAGGGAGCAGTAATGTAACTTTTGGATGGGCAACCTCATAGTGTTGCTTGAAGGTCATTCCTCTTGACCCCCCTGCTGTGTCTCATGCCTCTCTGGGAACTGTTCCAGAACTTTCATAGAGTACACAAGGGACATTTTTCCATTTTGAAAAGGATCCTTCTGATTTTAGGGAGGAAATTTTGCTAATTAGCAATGGTTAGAGCTTTGTGTCTGCAAACTCTTTGAAATGCCCGTAGCACCACACAAGCATTAAAGTATTGTTATCATTGCTTTTTAATAATTACATTTCTGCTGCAAAATAAACTAGAGTTTTATAAATCTCATTGGAATTGAGAAATTAAGATGGTTATGAGTAGGGCATTTCTAGCACCTGAGAATTAAAAGCAGACTTTTTCTATTTCTGCTGCAACTCAAATCTTCTAGAAATCCTAGAAATAAAGAAATCAGCATGTGCCTAATGAGTTCACTCAATGACTTTCATAACTTTCATGGGGGAGCTTCCATTTATCCCTTATCCCCACTTTACAAGATTTTAATAATTCATATTCTGTAAAACACAATTTGGAGATGAATGTTCGTATGGAATATTATGAGAAATGTGTGGCCATGTCCTAGATTTGTGAACAATGGATCGTTTGAAGTGTACATTCAGCCCCGGGCTGCAGACATAAGTGGGATGGAGCCATTTGCATGTCGGTGGAGGTGGGGATGAGGTGGTAGAGGTAGGGGTAAGGCAGTGGAGCTGTGCTTCCCTGAGATCAGAAGCATTTTCAGCCACACACCCTGATTCATACCCTCTGATCTCCTAATGAAATAAGTTCAGCCTTTTATTTCGTTAATAGTACTTGATGAATTTCATTCATTTGGTCATAAGATTTAGAGTCCTTCTGTAATAAAACAAGAAAAACAGTAGATACATTCATAATACCCACAACACGAAGATAAAAAATACTTTGTCATCACATAAATTAGATTTGTTCTCCTGAGTTTTGAGAGTTTAATATATCATTTGTCTGCCTTTGATCCTTTAAAACCTCCAGATGTTAGCAGAAGGGTTTTTCTTAGAACATATATTTTCTCTGACATTTAAAATACCCTGATTTCTTTTGAAAGCTCAAATTTCATTATTTGATAATGTAAATAAAATCCTGGGGTCTCTTTTACTTTCGGTTGGAAGGTTTTAATCTAAGAGCAGACTAACTTTCCAGCGAAGATGGTTTTGGAAGGCAGCAGGTATCGACCCAGATGTTTCTTTATTGGGTAATTAGTGCCTCTGGAGTCCTGTGTGTGGGGGGGTATGTTACAGGAACCAACTGGTCAAATGTAACAAGACAATTACCAGAATAACAGTTAGGGGTTGAGTTAAGTGTAGAGTAAATGGTAATCATGTCACTAGGAAGTTGCCTAATTTGCATTGTCTCTGTGACACCATAAGCTCAATCAAGTGACGATGTCTATGAACATGAAAGTTAGGTGTCATTGGGACTGTTTGATTCCAAGAGTTCTTGTTGACCAGAGAAACTGGCTATGAATTCTTCTCAGTTGCACTGAATCCTTTCTTAACATTTCCTGGGTTTCCCCAAGCAGTTGGCCACCTTTCCAGAAGGCTGCTTCCTTACTTAAAAGAGGTCATGGCTCCTTGCTGAGCATGGGGTTTACCAGAACATCTTTGAAAACCTCCTTTTCGGAGTAAGACAGCTCAATCAGTTTTGGTTGTCGTGCTTTCAGTACGCTTTTCCTTGTCATCTCTCATACACGTATTGTCTCTTTGTACATTCAGGGGAGTTTCCAAGGAACCTGCTGTGGGCAAGGAAAACATGGGGGCTAGCTGATGGGAAGTTGAATCTGACTTTGGAGGTACCCTCAGGGAGCCTGCAGGATCCTGGGGGAGATGTACTCTAATATGGAATTGAACTGGAAAGGGCCGGAGGAGAGGCTCAGATAAACTTTGAGGGAGCTTCATTGTCACCACCATCATCATCATCATGAACTACACCAACAGCCATCGTTTCTTTGGTATGGGGACTGAGCTTATTACTTTGTAAACAGCATCCCAATTAATCCTTCTCAGAATCCTTTGAGGTCAGTTTTGTTAACCTCATAACGTCAGTGGAGAGAATGAAACTAATGAGACAAGTCACACAAGCATCAGTGGCTCGACCAGGATGTGAGCACTGGCAGCACTGGGAGCCATGCTGCTGTGACACCTCCTTGGGGCCTCCATGAGGTGAAGAGGTGTGTGAAGGCAGACAGAGAGAGCAAGGGCTGGCCAGATGCAGGAAATAAGAGTTTTGTGCATCTGTGGGGCAGGGATAGACCCAGACAGAGGACAGTTTCAGGTTAGTTAATTACCTAATGCAATAGACAGTTAGGAAGCACCTGCCACCAGCAAAACAAGGCACCAGGTAGTGAGGGTACAAGACTGAAGGAAATTCGGCTTTTAGTCTTGCAAGAGGTACAGACATGTTGGGCAGTTCAGCATCCCTGAAAAGCCTTGGAGGAAGAGGTAAGACTGGGCAGGGAGCTGAAGAAGTGACAGGTGGGCCACAGTTTCTTTCCTGGGCTTTTAGCAGGAATCCACCCAAGACCTATCCTTTGCCCTTGTTTCCTTTTGCTTCAGCTCTGACATGTCCAGAAGATCTATTCTCAGGGAGAGAGAGATTTGATAGCAGTATTTTCTATTCTGGAATAGGATGCTCATAAGACAGAAATAAAGTTGTTTGAGGGTGCGGGGGGCGGAGGGAAGGAAAGAAGACAAAGCCAGCTCATGATAGACAGTTTGATTCTTTTGGCTCCTTTAAAAAGTCTTAGACAGCTCATTTCTTCGTGACGGATGTAATTGTTTACCCACAGCAGGGCCTTCTCCAGGTGTCTGCCAGTCCCGAAGTTGTCTTCGTAATCACTCTGCAGCACACCTCTCTGTCAAATGCTAGAAATTAAGGCACTTGGGGCCCATTGTTTTGTCTGACAGGCTCTTCTCTGGGCAACATCCACATCAGGGGCTTCTCTGGCTTCCTTGGCGTCCTCCTGCCGTCCCCCTACAGACGTGCTGCTTTACATTTTGTCATCTTCTAGACACATCCTGGGCAGCCCTGTGCCTCTCATTAGCCCCAGGGATGACCCACTTGCTGGGGCAGCAGTGGTTGGGGATCGATGGTCCCCGCTGTGTCGGTTTCATTGGTGGAGGCACAAGGTAGACCCTCACTGGTCATTCAAGGTATGGGCCAGGCTGCCGGAGGAATTAGGCTCTTTCCTGTATCAGCCTCCATCCTTCACCCAAAGGTGCTCCCTCCTCGTACATAAGGGCACAGGTGGCCTGAAAATGCTTTAATTCTGTATGTCTGGTAACAGGTCCCGATGCCCCTTTATTGGTATATAGTTTGGACCTTTTATTAACAGTCT
Source organism: Perodicticus potto (assembly GCA_963574655.1). Classification (NCBI taxonomy): domain Eukaryota; kingdom Metazoa; phylum Chordata; class Mammalia; order Primates; family Lorisidae; genus Perodicticus; species Perodicticus potto. Next base: position 4,166 of record CAUYRH010149968.1, on the reverse strand, counting down.
TTTTCAGAAAATAGTGAAATACTAGCCAACCACCAGCATCGCTGGATGCTAGCTCTGTGGGACTCAGCTGGCGGGCAGTCAATGTGGGCTCCAGAGTCGGCCACCTCAGATCAATCCTCAGCTTGGCCACTTACAGGCTATGCAAATTTGGAAGATCACCTACCTTCTTGGGACCTCACTTTCTGTATCTGTAAAAGGTGGGCTTTAAGAACACGTCCCTCGTGGGGTGTTGAGAGCATGAAATGAGGTGGTAGACTAAGGCCCCTTCACTGAGTGTGAAGCATTCAGCAGCCGTTAGTGAATTAATTGAAATCTTAGCGACAGTAGTTTGCTTTGGATAATACTATTATTATATCCGTTTTATAGGTGAGGAAACTGAGAGGTAAAGGTGGAGAGGTTAAGTGACTCAAGGACACGGAGATGATAATGTGAGGGCTGGGGCTTGAAGCCTCTGAATCTGTCTCACACGTCTGTCCAGAGCTCCAGCTTCCCAGCCGGCGCACCGGATCATCTCATCCTGGGGGTGCTGTGCAGCACAATTAGCAATTCCAAAAATGTTGTTCAATTCATAAATCCATCCCAGCCTCAGTTTCCACATCTGCAAAACGAAGCTTTTGTACGAAGGCGATTACTGAGATTCAGGGCTGGAACCCAGCCTAGTCTGGGAGAACCTCAGTTCCACCAGCATGTGCCCGTGTGGGTTCCCATCTCTTTTTCTCCTCCTACAGTTTGGTTATCTGCACAAAGGGGATAATATTTTCCCCAACAGCGTAGTTAGATGCGTAGACGATGATTAGGGATTAAAACGGTGGTTCTCAATCTTCCTAATGCCGCAATGTATTTTCATTGTTAAAAAGGGGTCGCGACCCACAGGTCGAGAACTGCTGGATTAGAAAGTCCTTACCGTGTAGTAGGTGTTAAGCCATAACAGCTGTCACCGACATTTCTGGGCTTCTTCATGCCCTGGAAACGAGCCTCCTTACCTTCTCCTCCGACTCAGAGACAAAGCAGGTAGCATGTTTTTTGCAATGTTTACTTTCTAAGGTGAGACCTGCTCTGACATTGTGGTTAAAAGGGCAGAGCAGCCCGGGTACAAATCCGTTGATCCCCATATTAACTGTGTGACTTTCAGCAGATTACTTAACTTCTCTGTGCTTTTGCTTCCTGTCCATTAAGTCAGAGGCCTACATCACCTCGGCTTGCAGTGAGGATTGAAGGAGTTAATTTGAGTGAAGTGCCCAGAGCCGACCATGGTCCTCATTGGCTCTCAGTAGATGTCAGCCTTTGTTACTGTACCCGCCGCGTGTGCATCCAGCAGCTCTGTCCTCACAACAAGTGGGCACAGCTCAGCCCAGGGAGAGCTCACCGTGTTCCCTGCCTCCTGCAGCAGTGTTTGGCTGGGATTCATAGTTTTCCCTCGGTTCCCATTTAATAAGCACAGACCACTCACAGCAGGTTCCGACGTGGGTTCATCCCAGGATTTTCAAACTGCTTTTCTTTCTTTCTTTTTTTTTGCCATGGAAACATTAGCAGAAAGAAAAACCAGCATGAGGGGAAACGTGGCTGCCCATTTTACATGGAGGTAGCCGTGACCACCCCCACCTCCAGGTCCTTCTGTCCATCCTCAGCTGCACCTCCACCCGTCTGAGGAGCAGGAGGCATCTGTGCTGAGTGTGATTCCATGGGCTTTGCTGAGTGAGAGCAAGGTGCTTGCTCTCTCTTTATTCCTCTTTGACTCAATTTAGAGGTGTTTTGCCCCAGGACCAAGTTGTTTTCCTGACGTGTGGGCTTTGGGGTTTCATCCTTTAATTCCAATTCTGAGTGAAAAAATATATTCCCCCAATAGTTGTTGCTCTGAATGTGTGAATACAAACTCTGCAGCAGAGATTCCCAAGCCCCAGTGTCAATACCACTTGAGATGCTATTATTGGGTGGTGCCTGTGGCTCAGTGAGTAGGGTGCCAGCCCCATATACCAAGGGTGGCGGGTTCAAACCCAGCCCTGGCCAAACTGCAACAACAACAAAAAACTAGCCAGGCGTTATGGTGGGCGCCTATAGTCTCAGCTACTTGGGAGGCTGAGGCAAGAGAATTGCCTCAGCCCAGGAGTTGGAGGTTCCTGTGAGCTGTGACGCCACGGCACTCTACCGAGGGAGATAAAATGAGACTCTGTCTCTAAAAAAAAAAAAGAGATGTCTTATTAGAAAATACAGATTCCCCAACCTGCCATAGAGGTATATGTGAGGGAATCAGCATTTTAAGAAGCCCTGCAGTGATTTAGGTATGAGAGCCACCTGGGAACTTGTGGAAACTTTCACAGACTCACTGGAACGTCTAACTCGGGAGTCAGTGTGACCTTTCCCAGTAGCTCCTGGGGTAAATTCTCTGCTTTCTCTGTGTCAGGTCAGAATTTCCTGTCATACATCTGCCTTTGGCACCTGTGCCATTTGCCTTGGAATCCCCTCTGGGGCGATGAGACTGGCTTATTTGACTTCTAAGTGGTCCAGGTCATCCCTGGCTGTAGCTGATAAGGAGGCTCGTCAGACTGGTTACTACCCTCTGTGGTCAGGAAGAAACTGGCAAGTCAGCAGAAGGATTTTTGTGTGTCTCATAAACTGTCTTTGAAGACAATTCCCCAAGAGGAGACCCCTGAGATGATTTGAGCTCTGGCAGTCTAGTGTGTAGAGCATGTAAAATTATTTCAGAAGCTTTTGTTCATGTGCATGAATTCTGTTTCTATAAAAGAAAAGCATGTTTGATTCATGCCTTCGTTCCATCAGGAAGCTCCTCTCCAGGAAGTGACATGTCATTAGAGCAAAGATGAAGATTACCAGAAGCATCAACAGTGGTTGGTTAACAGTTACCACACCCAGCCCCTCCCACCAGTGACTGCTAGGCCATTTGTGAGATGTTCAGTTTTTTCCAATATCAAAGCCTGAGAAGTTGTCATTATAAGGAAGTAATATAAATGCCTTTTCCTTGGTTGCTGGAATGTTTAAAAACACCTTACTAATTATGGAAAGCTGGAAAGAAAGACTCAACATGGGAGGCAGAAAAAGCTGATCTCCAAAGCCTGGCCTATGTGTGTGTCCCTGGGCACATCACCTAGTCCTTGAGGCTGGAGGAGACAGTCACAGAGCCACCGGGAGGGGTGGAGAGACCCCTGGACTTGACAATCACTCCCAGTTCCTGCCTCATAGTAGGTTTCTTCGTGAACGTTGACTGCATCTGAATCCCAGCAGCTTAATTCAATGCACACGTGTTGAGTCTCGTGTGGTGCAAAGGGGACAGGGGGAGGGTACAGAGTTTATGCAAAAGGACTAAGTCCTGCTTTGCAGAAGAAATAAATATTCAACAAAAGCACACTGAAAGGGAATGAATTGATTGACTTTAACTAAGTCCCACATGCACTCATGTTGCCGGAGAGATGGGAATGGGAAGCCAAAGGTTCTTTCCCCCTTCTGCAGAGGACGCATGAGGGGAGTCACTGGCAGAGATGATTCATCGTAATTATAGGCGATTCTTTTCCATTTTAAAAGCCACCACTTTAAACATGGCTCCCAGCAATTACAAATCAGTTATAACCTACAATCAGAACTTCAGTTTCTCGGAGTATAGATATAAATCATCCTTTTGTGTTTGAGGTCAGGAGTTCAGTAAGATCACAAACCTAGTGGATCTCAACGAAAGTAACGGGAACTAATTATCAGTCAGCCCTTCTGATGGCAAACTGATGTCCTCATGAGGGATTGTTTGTTATTTCTTCCAGGCTATTTCTTTCCTCACACCCCTGGCTGTTATTTGTGTGGTGAAAATTATCCGGCGAACTGACAAGACTGAAATTAAGGAAGCCTTCTTAGGTAGAGTATGCACAGTTCCTGCTTTAGGGGATGGGGCTGAATGTAATTAGATCATTACATTAAAAACAAAAATTCTCAGTTGCACCCAACTTATTTTTCTTCTGGTCAAATTAAGCTTGGGAGAAACAAAATGGGATAAACTTTTTTTTTTTTAAATTATTTTTTATTGAGTCATAACTGTGTACAATAATTCAGTCTTGGAGTACAGTGTGCGGGCTTCCCATACAATCGGAGATATTTTTATCAACCTGATTAATATAACATTCACGATATTTTCTCGTAGGGGGAGAGATGATAAAGGGTGAGAT
>CAUYRH010149966.1:0-11050 GCA_963574655.1 Perodicticus potto | reverse complement strand
TTGACTTACAGCAATTTGCTGATATTGATGTTAATAGAAAATAGTTTCAATATATAACGTGTAACCAAAAATTTTAAAAAATTGTTGAAAGAATTAGGAGCTTAAAATAGTCAAATGGTTTCAATTTAACTCCATTCAATACGTTATTGGCTGTGAGTTTCTGTTTAGTTTTTCATTGCACCTGTCACTTCTGTGTCTTGTTCATTTATTCATTTACTTGTTTCTCTTCTGTTTTCTCTGATGAAGTCATAAAGTCTGTGGGAGTAAAGACTTTGTCTTTTTACCATTGCCCATGGTGCCCAGAACAGTGCCTAGTACAGAAAAGGCATTCAGAAAATGTTTGTTGAATGAATACACGATGGACACCAGCTGCAAAACCCATACGTGCGTATTGAGTGCGTATTACCTGATCAGCATTGTGCGGAGCCTTTTTAAGTATTCCTTCACTTGATCCTCTTAACAAGTCCAATTCTCCCAGGAATTCTTATCATCCCCACCTTGCAGATGATACAATGGAGACTTGGAAAGGTTAGCCCCAAAGATGGATGGCCTCACAACTGGTGTGTGGCAGAATCACCATTATCATCCAAGCGCATTGGACTTTGAAGATATGGTCGTAAGATATGGAGAAACTGGAAGATGGATCTACCCATTTATTACATTATATTATGAAAACAGTCTAAGGCACAAAGAGACGGGTCAGGAAAGATAATAAAACTACTCCAGGTGGACTTTCTCAGAGGGCCTGTTCCACGGCCGAGGGATTGCCCTCTGGGTTCCGTGCAAAGCAGTGTTCTAACAGGGGAGCAGGGCGGGCTGTCCCAGCATTTTCATGAAAGGCCACAAAGACCCAAGGGCATAGCTTGCTCTGGCCTTGCAGGGGAATGGCACTTTGGTCATCTGTATTTGTGGCAGTTGCAAGGTAGGCTATTAAAGAAGCAGCTTAAGGGAGGACCGGAGATCCTGATGGGAGACTTGGTGTCGCCCGGGCTGGCGTGCCGACATTCTGCCTTGGGTGTGATTATCACCTCTGCCCGTTTCATGGGCTGTATGAAGAAGTGACACTCCATAAAGTCTTCTCTAATTCTTCCACTTCCATTTGGGCGTTTGGCACATTTGCTTTGAGGCTCCGGCTTTGATGTTGGGCGTTGTTGAGCTGGCTCTGGGAGTTAAGGTGTGCGAGCTTCAGCAAGCTGGAGGTAGTCTTTGTATTTGAACTGGCACAGTGATTGATTAACTCTTTCTGCAATGTATCTGGTGGGAAATGGGCAACAGCAAGGCAAAGCGGCCTCCAGATGGCCACAGGATGTAGGCCTTGCCTCTTGAGATGTTGATTTCAGGAGTCGTAATACCCTTTAGCAGATTGAGTTTGACATGTGGCCATACATATTAACATGCGAACCCCAGGAAGGCTGGTTGCCTGGAGTGCTGGTTGCAAGCTTGAGAGTGGGGATGTCATTCTCCACGCAAATTTTAATCTCAGGCTGGCCCCAATTCCCACATGGCAAACAAACCAATCCAAACAGAAAAAACAAAAATAAACTCTAAAATAAGAATATTTACAACTTATTTGGTCTTGATTTTTCATTTTGTATTTTGTAGACTCCACTTTCAATCCCAAGCCTTGAATATACGAAAAGGAAAAAAGGAAGGAAAGGAAGAAAGGAAGGAGGGAAGGAAGGAAGGAAGGAAGGAAGGAAATTTTAAATAGCCGACTTTCTAAAGAAGTTCAGGAAACATAACCTTGCTGCTCCTACATTCATGTGTAAAGAAACATTTCAATTTCTGAAACATTTAATATTTTAAGGGCACAGATATTTGTTCTTCTTTTCCATTTATTGTATTATTTCAAACAAACTTATTCTGGAGCAAAGAAAAAAATAATTCAGCTTGATGCTCTTGCTTAAGTGGGACAAAAAGAGGGGTGCTTACAAAAACGTTTTGTTTTTTTTTTTATTAAGTCATAATTGTGTATATTGGGGCAGTCATGGGGCACAATGTGCTGACTTCATATACAATCTGAAATATTTTCATTGAACTATTTAACATAGCCTTCATGGCCTTTTAATCACTATATGAAGACGTTTATATTCTACATTTAGTAATTTTCATTTGTACCCTTGTAAGATGCACCGTAAGTGAATGGAGGGTTTTTATTCACAAAATTATACTGTTTCCTCGAACATTTAGACAGAAACACAAGTTCATGTTTATGTGGATAATTTTTTAATTCATATTGTTTTTTGGAATGCAGAAAATACAGACGTAAAACAGAAGTGCTGTGCTTCAACTGTACGCTTTTGCAGGGGCAGCCAACCTTTTTATTCTCTGCCCCACACTGTAAGAATAAGAGTTGTCTTGGGGCCTGGTGCAGTGGCTGACACCTGTAATCCTAGCACTCTGGAAGGCTGAGGCGGGTGGATTGCCTGAGCTCAGGAGTTCGAGACCAGCCTGAACAAGAATGAAACCCCATCTCTACTAAAAATGAAAAACTGAGACAAGAGGATTGTTTGAGTCCAAGAGTTTGAGGTTGCTGTGAGCTATGACACCATTGCACTCTACCAAGGGTGACAAAGTGAGACTCTCTCCAAAAAAAAAAAAAAGAGTTGTCTTGGGGTACTACACATTAAATACACAAACTCTAAGGAAAGCTGTTTAGTGGAAAAGAAAAAAATGGTCCCTGCATAACTTTCATGATATCTGACACCACAGATAAGCAAAATAAGTCTTCACCAAATCAGCAGGAGGCCTGCTAGCTTCAGGTTGGACACCTAAGCTTCAGCACAGTTAGCTGAAGCCCAGCAGGCTTCTCCAGGAAAATAAAGTAATGGACAGAGTCAGATTGGGCCTCGCTCTACTTGTCATCTAAAGATTTTACTTTAGAAGTCCAGAACCCAAAAGGACTAGTGATGGATAAGTGTTTATTATCCCATGGAGTTCTTAGCAGTTGCAAGATTGTAAGTTCTGGGCTTAAAGAACCTCCTAGAAGAATCCATGCCCTGTGGTCTGGTGGAGGTTGACAAATGTTGACATGCCTGGTGTGACTGATCTTCCACCTCCTTTGAAACTTCAGGGTGCCTTTCCTCAGTGTGTGGTCCAGGCACCCCCACTTCCCTGGAGATGTGCACTGTTACCACCAGGAGTCTTGGTGTCCTGGCCAGCGCTCAGTGAGAGGCTCTCAGCCCAGCACAGCCACCTAAACTTTGATGCCTGACAACCTGAAACTTTTGGTTAAATAAAAAAAGTGACCAAACAAGAGCGTCCATACAAACTACCTCCTGTTGTATAGGTGACTGCTGGCAGGATTCGTGTTAGAGATGTTATAAAGATGAGTTTTGTTAATTATGTAATTTTGAGCTGTTTAATTCAGCTAAAATGATACCAGACCCATTTGATAGATAAAAAGATTGAGAGCATGAACAATGCTTTAGTATGTATTTGCCTTATATCTGAATAACATTCCATATTTATATGCCAGTCATTCATCTTCTCTGGCTGTGATCATCGTGAGCTCTGGCTGTGATCAGTCCTCTTGCTTGTGTTTTTATTTTCATATGCCCTGCTGCTGAAAAAATTTATGCTCTGATCTAAACGATGGTGGGGCAGGACCTTTTTGGCCTCAGATCCTTTGCTTGTTTTTCCCCTGCTGTGTTCTTTCATAGAGGGGCTGAGCTGGAAAGGCTGTTGTTCACCAAACCCCGATGTTAGTGGCTTCTCACTGAGTTTAGCCAGTAGGAGGCACTGGTTAGAGCAGAGGTTCTCAACCTGTGGGTCGCAGCCCCCTTGAGGGTCGAGCAACCCTTTCACAGGAGTCGCCTAAATACATCCTGCATATCAGATATTTACATTACGATTCATAACAGTAGCAAAATGACAGTTATGAAGTAGCAACGAAAATAATTTTATGGTTGGGGGGTCACCACAACATGAGGAACTGTATTAAAGGGGTGCGGCATTAGGAAGGTTGAGAACCACTGGGTTAGAGATAGGGGGGCACTGGCTATGGGGGAAGGGAGAGAAGCCAGGGTAACTCTCCCCCTTTCCTTTCTGCCTTGGGCTGATGCTCTGGTAGCGGCCGAATTCATCCCATGGCTGCAACTCTCATCGTACAGGCCCACGGTGGTCAGCTCTCCTGCGTTCCAGCAGTGCTTCTCCTCTTTGTTCTCCAGCCTGGGGTGGTATCGGCTTCCTTTTGTTGCTAATGTCAGGGTTACTGCAGCTTCCCATTTGCCTCTCAGCTTTCTGATCACTTGTGTAGCTCATTCTGTGCATTAAATTCCCTTTGTTAAAAATACTTCCAGCGGCACATAATCCAATCTCTTCATTTTGTAAAAGGAATTTGAAATGCGGAGCTATTAAAATGTGCTTCTCAAGGCTATCTGGAAGTCAGACTTCTAGCATTTCAATCACTGACGATACAGTTAAGAACCCAGAAGAAAACTGTAATGTCTTTAACGTGAGTAGCTAAAAAAAAAAAAAAAAAAAACCAAAAACCAGACCTTCCACTAATACCATGCCTCAGCCCTTCTAAGCAGAGTCCTCACCCAGCCTGTTACTTCTGTTTTTGCAAGTAATTATTTGAGTTGTTGTCGCTATCAAGTTCTCCTGGGAGCCTGGTGCCCATGTTTGCCTGGTGACAGCATTATCCCCATGCTGTTATTTCACTGAATAGAGCTCAGCCTGGAATGATGAATACACCTCCCCAGACACCTAATTTACTATAAACTGGGGACTCGTTCAGTGGGAAGAATCTGGGTCCATAATTCATAGATGCACAGGAACTGTCACCCCAACACAACTAAATAAGCGTTGATTTTTTCTCACACAACAAGGTGCTAGAGGTGGGGGATTGCTGGCTCTACCCCAACTCAAAGGTCTCTGGATTGAGACCTTCATTGTTGTGGTGGCCATGGCCGTGTACGCGTGCTGCCCAGATCTCTCTTCAAGGAAGAGTTTGTCATCTTGAGAGCCTCCAAATTCCACGTCTTCAGGATCTACTTCAGCTTTTTTTTTTTTTTTGAGACAGAGTCTCACCCTTGGTAGAGTGCCATGGCATCACAGTTCACAGCAACCTCAAACTCTTGGGCTTAAGTGATTCTCTTGCCTCAGCCTCCCAAGTAGCTGGGACTACAGGCACCCATCACAATGCTTGGTTATTTTTTAGTTGCAGTTGTCACTGTTGTTTGGCAGGCCTGGGCTGGGTTTGAACCCGCCAATTCCCGTATATGTGGCTGGTGCTCTAGCCGCTGAGCTACAGGAGCCGAGCCCTCGCTCAGCTTTTGATCTGAGGCCATGCTTCTCTTCAGGAAGCTCCCAAGCAATGATGGAACATGGCAGGGAGCACCTGGGAGTGGGCATTTCTGCTCAGCGCAGCCTCCTCTAATGGGCGACCTTTGCTCTGGAGGGTCCCATTGGGTTTGCTGCAATTTTGTCAGATTGATGTTATCGTTCAAGGCTCCTCCTTCCTAATGTTTTCTTCTTCCCTTCTTCTTTTTGTAAGTGCCAAATTAGCATCATATTCCAAAGGCCTTTGTGGCCAGTCCTATCCCCCACCTCCACCTGCCTTCCCAGCAGAGCTCTCTCACTCCCTGCTCGGACTCGGTGTCTGCCTCCGGGAGGTTCGAGGGCACTCTTCCCTTGCCTTTCCTTACTGACCTACCTGTGGTTGGGAAATGGCTGTCCCCCTCCAGCATCTCAGCACTGTACCTGTATTCCCAGCAGGATGAGGTGCTGTCAGCTAATTTGGATTTTCTTATAGGGAATTTTCCTGGGTTACAGTTTGGTTTTATACATTTTAGGGAGATAGGAATTAGAGGTAAAATCATACATGAATACATGGAAGGTATACATTCATTTGATCCCCCAAAGTGGGGCATCTCAAAGTGGGGGCCTTACTGATCATAGGTAGGTTCAAAGAATCTTTGATCTATGTGGTTAAAGAAATAAAGCTTTGTATAAAGGTTTGGAATGTTTTAAAATTAGGATAAGAAAGTATGTAAATCAGAGACAAGTCAAGAAAAACAGGCTCAACTGATGTGTTAAATAGATTCATGGCCTTCCAGTGTGATTTCCCCTTTGCATTACATGGTCTTAGGTTCTGCTAATATATTGTTGAGTGGCAATTTTAGGAAGACGCTATCCATGTTACCAAGTAACTTGTGAACAGTGAGCAATATGTTAATAATTTAGTGTCTTATTGTCACAAAGAGTCTGTTTTGTCGGTCTTATGATCTCTGTTTAATATTAATCCTAGTCAATTGTTGTATCTAAACTCCAAAAGGCAAGAGGCGCAAGGATGCCTGTTAACCTCTCTCCCTTCCCTTTATGGCCAGGATCTCAGTTTTAAGGTTTTTCTGGGGTCCCCTTGACCAAGAGGAGGTTCACTTATTCAGCAGGGGACTTGGTATTTTATTTTTAGTACTCATCATAAATGATGAAAATTTGTTATCATTATGGAGATTTAAAAGTGTATGTCCTAAACTAAGGGCAAATTTTCAAAAGTCATTCACAAATATTCTGAGTAATGTCAGAATTATTAGAAGAATGTTATATACTCCTCAGGTGTCTACTTGGAAAAAGCACAACCCTTTATTTTGGCAGATATCAAACTACCTCTTCCAAAAATAGTCCAAATACATATTCGGGTCTCATCCTTTATTCAAATCTAGGCAAGCATTTTGCATATTAAATTATTTGAAATGAAATATACCATTATTTGGAATAGCAGAAATTATGCATGATTTCCAGCCAGCCCCCAAAACACAAAACAATTTTTTTCAGATGACTAAATCATTGTTATATACATGTAAAGCACAGTGAAGCTTTCTGGAATGAATCACAACTGCAAATATTTTTAATTTTTTTTATGCTCACAAAAATATCATAGATTTGGCAGATGGGGATAAGTGCAGAGCCAAGCTTTTGTATTTTATAAGTTTGCTTTTCCTGTACCCCATTGTTTCTCCCTTTTCTCAGAATATATTGGCTTTTCCACAACTCCTAGACTTACTGCTTTCTTCATAGACCTTTATATTTTTCTACTTTTCCAGTAGATTTTTTTTCTTTTCATAATGTGGTGGAAGTGATAGTGATAAGGTATAACACCTTTGGTTAAAAAGTGCAGAAGCCCCAAATCTGTCTGGAGAACAGCTGAGATTAAGGCTTTTCATTTTTCACTAAGACACTTTTGAGCCACCTAAATGTTTTCTCTGTTGTGTATACACAGATTCATTGAAGCAATTTTTTATTTGGATAGTAAGTATTTAGTACAATTTTTTTTTTTTTTGGAGACAGAACCTCAAGCTGTTGCCCTGTGTCAAGTGCTGTGGCATCACAGCTCACAGCAACCTCCAACTCCTGGGCTCCAGCAATTCTCCTTCCTCCGCCTCCCAAGTAGCTGGGAGCCCGCCACAACGCCTGGCCATTTGTTGGCTGCAGCCGTCATTGTTGTTTGGTGGTCACAGGCTGGATATGAACCAGCCAGCTCAGGTATATGTGGCTGGTGCCTTAGCCGCTTGAGGCACAGGCGCCGAGCCTTAGTAAACATTTTCGTAAGTTGTTAAAGTAGATATTCTGACAGTAAGTGTTCAACAAGTGAAGAAACATGTACAAAGTTGTATTTCTATCAAATAAATGATAAATTTCTATTTTAGCATCTTGAAAGAATTACCTAGAGTGCCATTGGCCGTATCATTCATATATATATATATATATACATACATATATATATATATTTTTTTTTTTCTTTGTGGTTTTTTGGCCTGGGCTGGGTTTGAACCCACCACCTCTGGCGTATGGGGCCAGCGCCTTACTCCTTTGAGCCAAAGGCGCTGCCCACATATATATAGTTTATTTTATTTTATTCGTTTATTTTTTTTGCCATATATATATTTTAAATTGCTATTCTGTTTTTTGGCTATGTATATTCTTTATTAGATGAAGGGAAAAATTTCCACTAAACTCTTGAAGCTAACTTGTGGAACTGTCTTTAAGCTGGAGTAATTCGTTAGCTAAGTGTTTCTCAGAATGGCATTTCCTAAGACAACATTCTGGGAATTAATAGGTGTGGCTAAAAAATGTTTCCTTGTAAAGTAAGTATGGAGATATATATATGTCCTTTCTCTGGAGAATCGCAACTTATAAGAACATATTAAAGACTCTGAGAAGTTTTATAGATAAAACAAAAATTTGCTTTTTTTTTTTTTTTTAAACTTGAGCCTATTAATATTTCCCATGTTTTTTTCACGAGCTAGCTATTCCTATCTTGCAGAATGCCAGTTCGGGAGACATTCCATTAAACCAATTCTTTAGTTCTATTACAGATTGAAGAGACTGTTCTAGGATTTGATTGGAGTTAAGAAATATTATAAATTCTACATCTCCATTTCCAAGCTCTTAAAAATATTCCAAAGAAGCTATTTCTAACACTAAGCATCAGAATTTGGCAAGAATGAAATGATGTAGAAGTTGGCAAGATGTAACACAATAAAAATTGAAAGATTTTCCACTATAGAAGAGGAAAATTAGTTTTTCCTCTCTCCTAAATTCTCAAGTGGAACCCCTATAACAAGAGGACAGATTTATTAGTGTTAAATCAAAATAAAATTCCGCCTAAGAAAGCCTCCACACTCACATGGTTGAGTTCTTATGTATGAGCTTCAACCTAACTTAGTAGGAAGGCAAATTGAAAACCTAACTTAGGAGGAGAACGTTTCTGTGACAATAGCTGAGTCTCCGCCAACCCCAGCTGCCACACTGCAGTCAACCACTCACAGGTAGACAAATGTTCAAATCATGCTCAAATAAGGCAGATGCCAAGCTGTAACCAATCCAGCTGTTTCTTATCACATTCCTGTTTTCCATCGGCCACTTTGCTTTTTCTGTTCATAAATTTTATCCACGCATGTGGCAGCTCTGGAATCTGTCTGACTCTGTTCTGATTCTGGGTACTACCCAATTTGCGAGTTGTGTTTGTCTTTTTTTCTTGCTCAATTAAACTCTGTTAAATTTAATTTGTTTAAAGTTTTTCTTGGCTCCAAAGGCTCCAGAGTGAAGGGCTACTCTGCACTGTGTCCCCTGTTGAAAGGTTTTCTTTTAAGAGATTTGATGTCAGAAGTGAGGATCTGAAGTCAAACTCCAGTGACTCCAGAATACCAGGCAACCAGGAGAATCACCCGTGAAGCCAGTTGTGCTTGTTGCTTTCTTAATTGTAATTGGTGGTTGGGAAAATGAATTATTGTGAATTTTGAGCTCCACAAATTTGTGTTCTGAGATCTCTGAATTTATTTGGGTAACATTTAGACAGAACCTGGTCCAGGATTGGATTAGATGCAACAATTAACTGGATTGGATGCAGTTAGAGACCCTGGGCTTTGGGTAGGTACTTCTGAGAATGGGTTCATGTCCACCTAAGATGTCCAAGACTCTGCCTTCTGGAACAATAGATAATTTTTTTTTTTTGAGACAAAGTCTCAAGCTGTTGCCCTGGGTAGAGTGCTGTGGCATCACAGCTAAGATCAACCTCCAAATTCCTGTGCTCAAGCAATTCTCTTGCCTCAGCCTCTCAAGTAGCTGGGACTATAGGCGCCCACCACAACATCCGGCTATTTTTTGGTTGTACTGTTGTTTGGCAGGCCTGGGCTGGATTTGAACCCGTCAGCTCTGGTGTATCTGGCTGGCACCCTAGCTTCTTGAGCTACAGGTGCTGAGCCAACAATAGGTAATTTTATGTATAAAACTCAGGGGTCTAGAATGTGAGCATCTTTAGAAAAATAGGTTAACTTTGCTAGAGACAATTTAGAACTAAGATGACCTCAATGGAGAAGTTTTAATTTGGATAAAATTATTTGCAAGGCATATTAGAAAAAAGGGACCCAAGATCATACAAAACCAATGAGATGTATTCTTGATGTCATACCGACTATCTTAAAGACTGAACAAATAAAAAAAATCCCTCTTTAAATGATTCTTTACAAAAAACAAAGAGAAACTTGAGCAACTTGACAAAAGAGGACTGTACTCTGACTGAACTCACCTTAATTGTTTTGTCTATCTATAGCTACCTAAGTAGAGTCCACTGACCTTTCTGCTAAATTACCTTTTCACCCTAATGATGAAAAAACAGGAGTTAGATACCATGCAAAATACAATCTTCTGATCAATCAGGACTTTCTGCTCTAAGTACCTTTATTTCATGGTCTAAAACTGAGCTTACAGCCATTTTTACATTTTAGGAACAACCTTAACCCCAAGGAAAATCCCCCCAAATTTACTGAGGGATTTAGAACCCTCAAACGATCTTATGATCCACAATACCCTAACATTTGCTAATGTACTTACCTGATCTTTGGGCCTGGTGAAGCTCAGAAATAGATGGCAGAGGCAGAATGGGCCAAATCTGAGGACAATCTTAAAGACTCCTCGAAAACTTCCTCAAAAGAAGGGATGGAAGCAGCTAGAAAAATTGCTGAAAATCTTTATGTTTAACTCCTAAAATGTTCTCACAAACAATTGGTCCATCATACAATCTTGCAGACAAAGGATAAACCAGTTTCTAATTTCAGAACTCCCTCAGAAACATTGTTGGTGATACATTCTGGGCTCAAGATACAATAAATAATATTTCCTGCAGGGACAGACATGGAATTAATTGCTCTGTAAATGGACTCTATCCTGAACTTAGTAGTTTAATTAAAAAACAAACTGGATGGGAAGTTACAGATGTGAACCAGTAGCCTCAGCTAGACTCTAGAACAGTGGTTCTCAACCTTCCTAATTCTGTGGCCCTTCATTACAGTTCCTGTGGGTCGTGACCCACAGGTTGAGAACCGCTGCTCTAGAACAAACCCCACTTTCATAACCTGAAAAAAAATCCCACAAGTAAAAAGGTCACTTTTGTGATAGGGGTTTCTTTTTTTTTGAGACAGAGCCTCAAGCTGTCACCCTGGATAGAGTGCTATGGCATCACAGCTCACAGCAACCTCCAATTCCTGGGCTCAAGCGAGTCTCCTGCCTCCGCCTCCCAAGTAGCTGGGACTACAGGCGCCCGCCA
>CAUYRH010149964.1:0-16793 GCA_963574655.1 Perodicticus potto | reverse complement strand
GCTGAGGCAGCTCCCCTTCCTTCCCCTCACCGATTAAATACGAAAGCCAACGATGGTGAAGACTGTGAAGAGAATGAAAATGAAAGTCATGTCTCTGATCTCGTCCCACTGGAAGCCTTTCTTGGCCCGGTCCTCCTGCTGCTTGCGAAGGGCCTCCCGCCGGGCCCTCAGGCGCCGTTCTCGCTCCAGTTGTTCTCCGTAGTGAGCCTGGTAGAAGGCGTCGAAGTTGAACATGGTGCGGTTGGCGCCGGGAGCGGCCCGACCACCGACATGGGCCCAAGGGGCGGCCGGCGGGGGACTGGGAAACCCAGCGTCTGCTGTGGGCGTCTTAGAGGGCCGGACGCCGGGTCCGCGCAGGTCCTCGTCGCAAAGCAGACCGCGGTCATACTTGCGACGGAGGGTGGCACTGCCCAGCACCACGTAGGCCTGGGAGATGCGCGTGAAGCGCTCGGCAGCCTCGGCGCTCCCGTTGTTGCGGTCGGGGTGGTAAAGGAAGCTCTGCCGGTAGTAGGCGGCCTTGATTTGCGCTTGCGTGGCTGTGGTGGGGACGCCGAGCAGGTCATAGAGTGCCGTGCGCGAGTATGGCGTGTCGCCCCGGGTATAAGTCCTCGCTCCCAGGCCCAGGACGCATGCTGGATTTTGTGGCGTTTGCCAGACCTGCCACAACCTCCACCATGACGACTGCGGCCACCTCAAACCGCGCGAAGCGTCCATGCTGAATGTATCAAAAGGGCAGTACAAAATGAACTAGCCAATGGGAAGCGCGGGTTGTTCCAGCGCTTTGGCCTTGTAGCCAATCAAGTAAAAAGGAAGGAGGGAGATGCGTTGAGCATGCGTATTACCAGGGCGGGTGGCGCGGGCTGAGGACATAAAAGCTGGGTCCCGGAAGACGCCAGTAGCCGGCGTGGTGCTGTGGCATGGAGATGGCGTTCGGCGGTGGGAGACCGGAGCACAGCGGCCCTCCTGAGCTGGTGAGGCCTGTGACCAAGGGTACCCCTCTCTTCTTATTCTAGAGCCATCGCGTATGAATTCCTCCCTCCATCTGCTATTTCTCTTTCTCTTTCTCGCAGTTTTACGACAAGAAGGAAGCCCAGAAATACGTTCGCAAGTGAGGGGACTCCGGATATTGCGCGGCTTTGGGGGTCGGGAACCAGCAGGTTGCCCCGATTATGGGCATTGCTTGGCACGCACGTAGATTTTGGGGGTGGGGAAGACAGGGACCTGGGTTGTGGCTATTTTTGCCGCTCGTAGTTATGTGACCTACTGTGTGACATGGTAACCTCAGCATTAAAGTGAGCGTGATCTTGCTTAGTTTTCGTAGGCGGTTTTATAAGTTTAGTGCGATAGCTTCTTCTTCGTTTTTTTTTTTTTTTTTTTGGAGACAGAGTCTCACAATGTCGCCCCTCGGTAGAGGGCCGTGGCGTCACAGCACACAGCAACCTCAAACTCCGGGGCGTAAAGCCATTCTCTTGCCTCAGCCTCCCGAGTAGCCGGGACTACAACAGCCCGCCACAACGCCCGGCTTTTTTTTGCTTGTTAGTTATTGTTTGGCAGGCCCGGGCTGGACTGGAACCCGCCAGCCTTGGTGTATGTGACTGGCGCCCTAGTCGCCGAGCTACAGGCTCCGAGCCCTTCTTTCTTTCTTGAGACAGAGTTTCAGTATGTCGCCCTTGGTAGAGTGCAGTGGCATCACAGCTCACAGCAATCTCAACTCTTGATCTCAAGCGATTCTCTTGCCTCAGCCTCCCAAGTAGCTGAGACTACAGGCGCCCAGCACAACGCCTGGCTAGATAGCTGCTTCTTTAAAGTATGTGGTAACATAGGCAGTATGCTGTGAGTACCGGTAAGGGGTCAGTACTATTGAGTGGAAAGGAGATAATATTCCCATGATGCTTGTCTTGTCTCCCTGTTTACATTATTTCACTATATCTGCACGATATAGTTGAGTTTGTTGATCCTTAGTTAGAATTATCAGAGGAAGGGGTTAGGAAAGAGTACCTCAAGATGATCCTTTTTTCTTCCCTTGGCTTTTTTGGGTTAATGATGAGAAAGATATTATACGAAAACTCCTTTATCACTCACTGTGTTTCTCCCTTTTCAGCTCACGGATTATTGATGTCCAGACTAAGATGACTGGGAGAGCACTGGAACTCCTTTGTCTGCCTGAGGGTCAGCCCTGTTACCTATTGGATATTGGGTGAGATCCTGGGGACTGGTTCAGATTATCTTGGTGGTGGAGTGTTTTTGCTACTCATGCTGGGTCCCTGTTTAATTGTGTTTTCCAGCTGTGGTTCTGGGCTGAGTGGAGATTATCTCTCAGATCAGGGGCACTACTGGGTGGGCATCGACATCAGTCCTGCCATGCTGGGTAAGTATGTCCTATTTGACATCAGAGTCGACTACTCTCATGACTATGGAACAACTATATATACTGTCTCTTTCCCTGACTTCCTATTCTCCAATGTAGATGCAGCCTTGGACCGAGACACAGAGGGAGACCTGCTTCTAGGGGACATGGGCCAGGGTGTCCCCTTCAAACCGGGTACCTTTGATGGTTGTATCAGGTGAAGGTCTTAATTTCCTGCCTTTAGTCTTGCGGGCCAGTGTTTCCCAAACCTGGCTGTATAGAAGAGTCACACAGGTTACTTAAAAATATGAATCCCTTGGGATTTTCAGATTTATAGGGTCAGAGCAAGATCCAAGAATGTTTTTTTGAGGGTTTTTCCTCCATTTGAAAATTGTCTACTGCTGTGAACATCTTGCATTGCCAGGTTTAGGCACCACTGGTCTGGATTCTTTGTCTGCTTTGTGTGCCTGGTTGAGGAGAGAGGCTCTTTGAGCCTCTAAGGAGCCATTTTGTGGGCCTTAGCAGCCATCTTGTTTTCCTTTTGAAGAACTCTGGTGGAGAGCAGCTTGGAATGTGCTAATCTTTAAGGTGGCTTTGGAGTCCTTAGTCAGGGTTAGGTGTTGGGGTTGTGGATAGTACTTTAATAACAGATCTTAGAACATTAAAAAATTGCTGTTGTAAATTTTTTTTTGCCTTTTGTCGTAAGTTCTGTTTAGCATTCAATGTAGTGTTTAGTTGGTGGGAAGGAAGTTAAAATCATTACCTTGGAGGGAGACCACTTTCAGTGGTTCTAGATTGAGTGGTAGGGAGGCAGGGTAGGGATCTGAGTGAGGAGTAAAAATTTGAATTTAAAGATTTTTTTTTTTCTATCTAGGAAGAATTCAGGGTGGAGGGGATTGTTTTAAAGGTAGCAATTGCTTTTTCCTAATGATCACACGATGTGTTTGAGGTTGTTTAAACACACCCAGAAAGGCCTGCAGTGTAGTCTGTATGTTTTAGAAGTAAATAGTCTTGTTTGTTTCTTTTTAAATGGAGACATGGTATAGCAAGTTTGTTTTTGTTAGTTTTTTTGTTTGAACAATTTTTGTACATAAGATTTTGTATAAGGTGTCTTGGAGTATGGAAACCCTACTTTAAGACTCTAGTTGTTTATTAGGTTGTCACACAAGCCTGCATGTGGTGTGCTCTAGGGAGTTGTGGGACCTCTTGAGTGAAGAGCAAAAGAGCCAGGAAAGCCTTTAGAAGCAGAGGGGCTGGACCCTGAAGACTTGGAGGAGTTTGGATAGCCAAAGAGTGTTTCTGAGTGAAGAAACAGTATGAGCCACGTACACCTGAGCTGGTGGGTTCGAATCCAGCCCGGGCCTGCCAAACAACAATGACGGCTGCAACCAAAAAATGGCTGGGCGTTGTGGCGGGTGCCTGCGGTCCCAGCTGCTTGGGAGGCAAAGAGGCTGGAAGCCCAGGAGTTGGGGTTGCTGTGAGCTGTGATGCCACGGCACTCTATCCAGGGTGACGGCTTGAGGCTCTGTCTCAAAAAAAAAAAAAAATAGTATGAGCAAAGGCCCAGAAGCTAGTGAGAAAGGACTCAGATCAAAGGGATGAATGAGAAATTTCATGGAAACTGAAACTGTGTTCTTAGAAGGCTTTATTTTTTTAACTGCAAGCCAAGAAATTGGGGCTTTATTCAGTAAATAATAGGGAGCTGGGAAGTGATAGGATCAGATTTGTGCTTAGGGAAGGTGATTTTCAGGTGGAAGAGTAAGGTTAAGTTGTTGAAACATTGAGGATAGTTATGAATTCTGAGCAGTGGTAGAAGTGAGAGCTGGCACCTGTAGTCCCAGCTACTTGGGAGCCTGAGGCAAGGGGATCACTTGAGCCCAAGAGTTTGAGGCTGCTGTAAGCTATGATGCTATGGCAATCTACTGAGGGTGGCAAAGTGAGACTCTGTCTAAAAAAAAAATCTAGTGATTGTTTAAATCTGGGGATTGTGAAGACACTTAGTAGGTTCAGCAGAAGGAAATGATTCAGGAGGAGGGCGAATGAATGGGTGTGTATAAGTACTATAAATTGTGTTTGCTTTGAGTGGAGGAAAGAAATGAGGGGTAGGTGGGCAGTCTTGGTACACTAAGTGATTTTAAACTTGGAGTGCAGGTAGAAACAAGTCTGAGAAAATGGTTCCTGGGAGTGGGTGAGGGACATAAATGTACTGCCTTTCCACATACCTTGTTTGTCCACTCTTATAGAGTCATGGCCTAGAGTGAACCTGTACTTGCCAAAAAGGAGAGCTGTGGGAAGAGGGTCACCTGAAGATCCGGATGGGTGGTGCCAGGGTCTTGAAGTGAAGGGGATGGGAGCGTGTGGATTGGTCCCTTTCCTGACTAAGTCCTTTCCTTTCAGCATTTCTGCTGTGCAGTGGCTCTGTAATGCTAACAAGAAATCCGACAACCCTGCCAAGCGCCTGTACTGCTTTTTTTCTACTCTGTATTCTGTTCTTGTGAGTATGAGATCTCATCTGAGCTGGCTTCCTATCCTTTCCCTGTCCTTGAAGGTAGAGTGAGGAAGTTGAGGTGTCCCATGATGGGAAGGCCATTTAGCTGGACCGTATTATCTGTCTAGCTCTTTAGCCTAAACGGAAGTTCAAGCTCAATGGGATGCCACTCCGTAATCAAACCCAGAAGACACTGATGTCAAAATCCGCGAATAGTTTACTACTTGAAATAGGGCCTACTTCTTTCTGTTCATCACAATTCATGTGTCTACTATGCCGAGTTTTAATCAGAAGTTGGTTTGAGTACATAAAATGAGCAGAACAAGGATAGAGATATTGTGTACATGCCTTGCAGGGGCCTTCCAGCACACCTACATCCTCTTGACTCTCCACCCACCTCAATGTGTTTCCAATGGGATGGTCATTTACCACTGAGAGAACTTTATTAGCTTTGTCTTGTCTTTGTAACTGATAGTGCTGATTTCAGTTGTTTACAGGTATTAGGTGATAGTTTGAGATTCTAAGCCCTGAGGAACGAGCTCTTTTACTGTTTTTCTTTTTTTATCCTCTTTTTTTTCTTCTTTTACTTTTTTTAAGGATCTAGGTATTTTTTGCCTCTTTCATCTTCCCCTCCCCACTCCAGCTTTTCTGTGGTTTCTGAAGATGGCTGGTCTTGTATATTACATGGGTTCTCCCACTCACACTGAGGTTAATCCTGCAGTTCTGGGGGCCTTTGTGTTTGCCCTTCACTGTGCTGAAAGATTCTTCCCTCATGTTTAAAAGCCTGCTGCATTCAGGTCCCTGCTTAAGTATCCCTCACAGAGAGGCCTTCCTTGTACCAAAAGTAAGCTTTGTCACTCCCTCTGTCTAGTTTTTGGCACTTAAACGGTTACTGTATATCAGTTGTCTCCCCCACTAAAATGTGAGCTTCAAAGTTCAAGGGCTAGTGCTCTCCTCCCTAACTATATCCCCAGCCCTTAGAACAGTGCCTTGCACATAGTGGGAACTCAGTAAATATTTAGTGAATTAAGGAGGGAGAGGCTGGGCGAGGTGGCTCATGCTTGTAATTCTAGCACTTTGGGAGACTGAGGAGGGTGGATTGCCTGAGCTTACAGGTTTGAAACCAGCCTCAGCCAGAGTGAAATCTCGTCTCAGTCCTGCCACTCGGGAGGTTGAGGCAAGAGAATCGCTGGAGCCCAGGAGTTTGAGGTTGCTGTGAGCAATCATGCCATGGCACTCTACCAAGGGCAACAAAGTGAAACACTATCTAAAAAAAAAAAAATTAGGGAGAGAATGTGCAGGTCCTGGCCCCATGGGGGTCATTTGTACTGTAGTGATATTTGTGTTGCTTACAGGTCTATGGAGCCCGAGCTGTCCTGCAGCTGTACCCTGAGAACTCCCAGCAGGTAAGCCTCTTTGGTGTTGGAGGTCCGAGGAGGGAGAGGGGTGCAGAGGGAGGGGCGCAGGACTGCTCTTCAGCTAACCTGCCTTCTTACTGTTGGGAAGTGACAGAATAAGGAACTTTATACTGATAGGTAGGAAAAGGAGGGAAGTAGCCAGCCTGAGCAACAATGAGACTCATGTGTTTGTAATCCCAGCTACTTGGGAGGCTGAGGCAAGAGGATTGCTTGAGCCCAGGAGTTTAAAGTTGCTGTCATCTAGACTTATGCCACAGCACTCTAGCCTGGGCAGCAGAGTGAGACTCTGTCTCAAAAAAAAAAGGAATGTGCACCCTACTGTGGTCCTTTTGACCCATGATGACACATTTTATGACCTCATATCCTAAGAGAGGTGGTATTGGTGGGGGTGGGGAAGGAGGTTTGTCTTGTTCTTGACAGATAAAGTGGTATTACTGATAATGTGTTATTATTGAATTTTGTAACCAAATAAATAGTGGGAAGAGTGAGAAAGATAAATGAGGCACTGTCCCTGACTAATAAGAGTCAGTCTAGCTTCAACTTGGTGGCTAATAATTTCTTGAGATTTGAGTGGGGAAATGGGTGAATGATCTTTAAAGTGAGAATTACAAGAATTACTTTGGAATTGTGGGCCATGGCAGGCTCTAGCATGAACTTTTCTCTATATGGGTTTTGGGGTTTTGGAGACTTAGAATTGGAAAAGTCTGATAAAGAAGACTTCAGTTCTCCCAGGCAGGATCCATCCTGGAAAAGACTGGTTTCTTAAAGGGAGAGGAGATGAAGCTATCTGCTCTTCCAGCCTCCCCAGTCACTCACTCACTCCTTCTCTCTCCTCAGTTGGAGCTGATCACAACCCAGGCTACGAAGGCGGGTTTCACTGGTGGTGTTGTGGTGGACTACCCAAATAGTGCCAAAGCAAAGAAGTGAGCTTTGGGGCCAGTGTGCTGTCTGGGCTATAGGTGGGAGAGCCACTCAGTGGGCCAGAGTAATGCTGGGTGGGCCACCAGGGTCCAGGTAGACAGAGGTAGGGGTGCCAAGGCCTGGTCTTCTGCAAGGCTTTAGGAACCCAGCCCTCACTTTGCACTTTCTTCTTTCAGGTTCTTCCTCTGCTTATTTACTGGGCCTTCGATTTTTCTGCCAAAGGTGAGGGACCCTGGGTTTGTGGGCCTGTACCTTTTGGATTCCAGGAAATGGGACTCAGCCTAAAGAGCATGCCTTGAGAACATTGGTGGTAAAAGAGCACAGAGCCTGGCATGTTGAAGTCTGTGGAGTCTGGAGGCAGAGACCTCAGCTCTCTAGGTCCCAGAAAGGAATTTTAGTTCTTTTTTTGTGTGACTAGTCCTTTTGAAGGCTCAGCTTTGGGCACCCAGGCTTCTGGAATGGCACAGATGGGTAGAGAGATCTCCAGGGTGATCTAAGAGCAATTTGGTTTTTGCAGGGGCTGAATCAAAATCCGGATGAAGAGACCACCAAGGAGTCTTTGTTCACTAATGAGAGGTAAAAGAGTTGTTGGGCCCTATCTCAGGGTAGGGATTGCCGTTGCCAAGTGGCATTTCTCTCTGCTTTTACCCAAGTCTCTACCACGAAGGTGGTAGAGAGAAGGTAGTGGTAGAACTGGAGACCTCTTTTGGACTGTGCCTGCTCCTGCCTTAGGGACTCTGGCTGAGGACCCTTTTGGATGTCCGTGGGCAGCCATACAGTCTTGACTCCCTTTGTGAGCCTGGGTGCCCCTTCCTTTGCCTTCCCTCATGCTTCACTTGGCAGGCTGCCCCCCACCTGCGTCTGACCCCATCCCTTCTTGGCTGTGTGGCTCTCCCTTCTCTCTCCTACAACCTCATCCTTAATCTTCTGGGTCATCCCATCAGCACACATACTGTACAATTTATCTTGTTTAGTAAAGATCCTCCCTTAATTAACCTCATAACAACTCTTAACTACCGCCCCGGTTATCTGCTTCCCTTTATAACAAAACTCACCCTTGCCTCTTCTACTTCTCCTTCTTTCAGTCCATGTCATGGGTTCATGCTTCTGTCTCATTACAGATTGTTCTATGATCATTCTCAAATCTTTTTCTTCTCACCATTATCTTATACTTGCCTGCTCACTGGGATCCGAGACAGGCTATCATTTTTTTTTTTTTTTTTTTTTTTTGAGACAGAGCCTTAAGCTGTCACCCTGGATAGAGTGGTGTGATTGCAGCTCACGATACCCTCGAACTCTGGGACTACAGGTGTGAGCCACTAGCCACTATACCAGGCTAATTTTTTCCTCATTTTTTGTAGAGGTGGAATCTTGCTCTGTTGTCCAGGCTGATCTTGAACTCTTGGGCTCTAGTGATCCCCCCCACTTTGGCCTCCCAAGTAGCTGGGGGCAAAGCTCTCCTAATTAATACTTTGTTTATTTGACCTTCGGTTACTGTCCTGGTTTTCTCTTGATCTCGCTGGTTGTTCCTTCTTAATCTACTGCTGCTTCCTCCTTTTGTAGTACTCTGGGCCAAACCTGGGTCTCTTCTCTATCTGGTGCTTTCCATACCTACCAAAAGTTCATGATTCTAGTTGTCTTTGACCTCAACTACCATTTCCCAATTGTTGCCTCAGTGCTGTACCTGGACTTTCCACAGGTGTCTCAGATGGAGCAGAGGTCTTGGTTTTCACCTCTACTCTTCTCCCCAATTCTTTTTTTTTTTTTTTTTTGTAGAGACAGAGTCTCACTTTAGGCGCCCCCCACAATGCCCTGCTATTTTTTTGTTTTGCCGTTCCACTGATGCCGGGTTTGAACCTGCCACCTTCGGTATATGGGGCTGGCGTCCTACTCGCTGAGCCACAGGCGCCACCCCTCCCCAATTTTTTACCATCTCAGTCATTGCTGTCTTTCCTTTGTCTCACATTCAGTCAGCCAGCAGCAAGCCCTGCTATCCTTTCCCTTGATGTGATTCCAGTGCCCACTGTTCTTGAGCTCAGCTCACCTAAGTCACCACCCCTTGTTGGGATCACTGAACAACTACCTGCATTGTTTCCCCACTTCAGTCTTTGCCTCTTTCAGTTTATTTTCTGTATAGCAACCAGACTTTTCTTTCTTTCTCCCTCCTCTCCTTGCCCTCCCTCCCTCTTCTCCCCCGCTTTCCCTTCTCTTTACCTCAAAACTCGGGACATAGGGAATTTTTTTTCTTTTTTTCTGAAAGATGAATCATACCATTGTTTTTCTGTTCAGTATCTTCAATCTTTTACCTTTATTTTCCTGAATACCTTTCACTGCCCCAAATCATAATATCCATGTTTACTTGGTTGTTATTTGTATCCCCAACTAGAATGAAACTTGGTGGGGACGTGGGGACTTGTATTATGTCCCTGAGATCAAAATAGAATTTTTATTTTTTATTTTTTTGGAGGCAGAGTCTCACTTTATTGCCCTCAGTAGAGTGTTATGGCGTCACAGCTCACAGCAATCTCCAGCCTGGGCTTAGGTGATTCTCTTGCCTCAGCCTCCCAAATAGCTGGGACTACAGGACAGTTATTTTTTTTTTGTTGCAGTTTGGCCGGGGCTGGGTTCAAACCTGCCACACTTGGTATATGGGGCCAGCGCCCTACACAGTGAGCCACAGGTACCGCCCCAAAATAGAATTTTTTTTTTCTTCCAAAATAGAATTTTTATGAGTAAAAAAGTGCTCAGCATTTGTTGAATGAATAATTGATTGTAAGGTAGTGAAGAGGGAAGTTATTTCTTAGTTCTGGTTGATTGGTTGATGTGAGTGAAAGGTCTTAAGACCTGTAAGAAGTTTAAGAGAAAAATGGGGGCAGCGCCTGTGGCTCATCGAGTAGGGCGCCAGCCCCACATGCTGAAGGTGGTGGGTTCAAACCCAGCCTCAGCCAAACTGCAAAACAGAAAAATAGCTGGGCGTTGTGGCGGGCGCCTGCAGTCCCAGCTACTCGGGAGGCTGAGGCAAGAGAATTGCCTAAGCCCGGGAGTTGGAGGTTGCTGTGAGCTGTGTGACGCCATGGCACTCTACCGAGGGCGATAAAGTCAGACTCTGTTTCTACAAAAAAAAGAGAGAGAGAGAGAGAAATGGGCAGAGAATCAGTGAATTTGGAAGGCCCACTGGTGGTGATAGTCACACATGTTCCTTGTGTCCACCATATGTTGTGCCATCTGACTTTTTGGCCCTCTGAGGTCATTTCTGTAGTTTTGCTAACCCATTCCCCAAGGGAATGTGGGGGCCCTTCTAGAAAACTCCGAGGTGCCCATCCCTTGCTCCCAGGGATGGTCCTATCTACTATTTGACAGAGGAAGTACAAGGTAACTCCCTCCATACATTTTAGGATCCCTTTTGTCCTCACACCAGTGTCTGCAGGCAACACAACCTAACTGTAATCTCGGGTAAGTTGAATGACCTGAACATCTTTTCCTCACCTCTTTAAAAGGGGAGGGTAATGCCCCCCACTTTGGCAGTGTGTTGAGGAGCAAGGAGCTTAGCACATCCCTTTTTTCATCTGTTCAGCAAAATTTTGTTCTGTAGTTTCTCTGATTAGATGGAAGGAAGGGAATCTTCTCTCATTGTCCTTAACTTCTGTCCAGTCACATTCAGGACCCTTACCATAAATAGGTGCAATATGGAAAAGTTTTTTAAGCTTTTGAGTTAATGCTTTTGTCTCATCACAGATTGTTCTGTGGTCATTCTCAGTCTTTTTCTTCTCATCCTTATCTTAACTTATAACTTGCCTCCTCACTAGGATCTGAGATAGACTATCACTTTTTTTTTTCAAGAAATGGTTTCCCACTTTGTCTCTGAGGCTAGAGTACAGTTTATCTCCAACATGCATTATATTTGGTGTAACTTTGTCTCACCTGTGTCTTCCTTTATCCTTGCTGGTCGGGCTCCACCCTCCCATGCCTCTCACCTGCAGGTGAGAATGCAGGGCGGGGCCCCCCATTCCCTGGCACTGCCACCCTCACCTCTACTCTGTTGGCACGTTTGAGGGACCCCCATCTTCGACTGCTCCTTTTATTTCCCTTTATGACTTCCCTTATTTCTGTAGCTCATCTCTTGCCTCCTATTTGCCACTGTGCTCCCACAATTTATATTTTCTTCAGGAACCTTTGGAATGAATCCTGCATCTTCAGCCCTCAGTGTGCACCTCCCTCCTGCTTGGTTTTAGTTCAGCCCGCCCTGGTTTCTCGGAACAGTCACCAGTGTCCAGCTTATTCCAGGCCTCTTCCCTCCTTCCCGGTCCCTCTTTTCCATCTCTGTCTTCCTGCCCCCTACTTGTGGGCCCCCCTAAATTCCTGTCATGAACCATTGTCTCTACACCCCAAAGTCTAGAAGATGTTGTGTCATTGCATTGGTATGAAGCATGTTGGTTAATGCTGCTTCCTGAACGGGGTGGGGGGAGCAGACTCCATATTTAGACCTCCATGTCCTAGCCCAGTCCACTTTCCCCTTCCTGCCCAGTGACTGCGGGCAGCCTTTGCCTTCAGTCTTTCCATAGTGACTCCTTACCAGGTACTGCTTGGGTGTACCCCCACGCCATCTATAGAAACGCCAGGTTATTTCTGTGCTTGCATTTCCTTGGCATGTTCTTGGCAGCTCTTGGGCCTCTCTGCACTTGGCTTGGCCTATTTGGGGTGGTCTCTTGAAGGGCAAGGCTGGTTCATGCCACTGTTGAACAAATGTGGGCTGTGCCTGCAGGTGCTTGGTAAATGGTTGATACTCACGTGACAAGCAACAATTGTTCGAGTTATGCTTTAATCTCCACTACCAGGTGAGGGTGTGGTTTGGGGGGCAGGTTCCCCTTTTTCTCGGGGCCTGGTTTGGGCCTATGGGGGTTCAGTTTCTTCTCAGCCAAGGATGGAGGCCAAAAGCAGCCCCTGAGAACCACTGTCAGGATTGCCATGAGTCGGCAGCCTTGTTTTCCTGCCTCAGACATTTGTAGTTACTAGGAGCCCCCACTGGGTTGACACTAGGCATGCTGACCCCAAAACCACACTGGGATCTTAAGTGGCAACATGGGGACTGTGGCTTTCCTTGGTCACTGCCAGGCTTTCATGATCTGATCTAGACAGGATGTCTATGTACCCATCAAGTGATCATTCACAGAGTTGTCTGTGAAGGAGTGACCCCTCACTTCTAGCCCTTCTGCTGAACTTGTTTGGCCCCAAATGGTGTTACCAGGAAGGACGGTGATGGTGTCCAGAGTGGGGACTGGTATTGTAGAAGGGAAGGGAGGAGCATCTGGGGCCATCTGACTCAGAGGGAAGCTCATCATCTTCCCCTGCCTAAATTTACGTGTGCCATCCAGTCAGCTCCATACATTGCTCATAGCTGTGTCTCTGGCACCAGGGTCCCATACAGGATGGTGAGGCGGGCATTAGTGAGGAAGAGCCGACAGTGGGTGCTGGAGAAGAAGGAGCGGCGTAGGCGGCAGGGCAAGTGAGTACCGGATTGGGACTGGGAATGGGAGATGGTGGGCAGCAAGCTGGAGGGGATACTTCTCTTGCCTAAAGGCTTATCAGCATTTGAGGGGGTCTCAGGGCTGCTTTGTTCTTTTTTCTGAGACTGTTCTGTTCTTTGCACAGGGAAGTGAGACCTGACACTCAATACACGGGCCGCAAGCGCAAGCCACGATTCTAAGCAGTGGCCACATCCCAGTGGTACGGCTTTGGGGCCTCCCCAGTCTGGTGTGCTGTCCAGCCTGGCACTTGCTTCAGTTCTTTGTATTGAGATGCTTCCTTCATCAGCTGACAAAGTAGTATTTTAGGAAAGTTTCAAGTTTCTACAAGTATTTTCTTCACTAAAATAAGTTCTTAAAAAAAAAAAAGTTCTCTGAGGTTGTCTTGTTTGAAAAGTAATAAATCGTTTTTTGTGCAAATCTGGCATCTCCCAGTTCTGTGATCCTCACTACATGTCTCATGTTCCTCTGTTGGAGGGTGCTACTATATGACTCCCCAAGCAGGAATTAGGTTTAAAGAATTTTAAAGTGAGAAAGTATTCTTTTAATCTGCAAGGAACACAGAGTCCGTTAGTTCAGGGCTTATTGTGTATAACTATATTGTAACACAAGGCAGGGCTGGGTGACATGAAATGTATTTGTGGTGCCTACCACAATGTATTTGTAGTCTCTGCCTGGTCTCTGGTGTCCCTTTGGTATGAAGAAGGCCTTCCCAGCCTAGTGACGGCCAAACTGTGGTGCCAGGCTGTATGGTCAGCTGCTGAGCAGCACAGTTTTAGATGCCTCAGCCTGGTCCAATCACCAATGGTCAAGGGCTGTTTTGCTGTGGGGAGCTGTCTAGCAGACTGGTAAGAAGTGATCTGGTGGTTACATTGAGACTGGAAGGCCAATTAGGAAAAGGGCAAGATCTGGGCATTATAGAATATCAGGTGTTAGGAGCTAAGACATCCAGGGATGGGGCTGTTGTATGGGAAGGAGGAAGGCTTAGAGCCTGGAGTCTAAAGCCTACAGTGGAGTCCCCCCAAATTCCAGATCCTAGGCTTTGCCTTTGGCAAAAACTAACCATTTTACCTGTGGTGAGGGGACTGGGGCGTGTTCTCATAGAAAAGCCAGATGTTACCCATTGAATAATGAGAAAGGCCTGAGGAAGTTGAAGGACCTTGAGGGGATGGAAGTTGGGATCCTTTGCCTCTGAACCTCTTCCTCTTAACTGCCACATATTCATCCCCAAGTTCTAGTTGTGACACCAGAGGCTAAAGAAATCTAGAGCAGAGGCCTAGTACAGATACAAATGTTTATTCTACATAAAAATTTCACAAAATGGGCAGCTGGTTGTACAAGAACTTTGGTAAAGGGGTGGGAGGGTGTCGCTGCTGAAGAAGGCAACACGGACAGTGGTCAGTCACTGGGCAGGAGCAAAGCTGAGGGCAGATGGGGCACCCAGACATGGCCCCATCTCCTGTTGCATGCACTCGCATGCACACTCCTTGCCTGTCAACAAGGGAGAGGGGGAGTCTTCGGGTGGGGGCCCGTTTCTTATAAACCCCCAAATGGTGGGGAGGTGGCCCTCCCTGGCTGGCTGCTGAATACTGTGTCAAAGTCACTGACACCCATGTGGCACATCAATGGGACGGTGAGGGCAGGGTGAGATTGCAGGCCTGAAGTGACATCTGATTTCCTGGAGCACAAGACAGCAGGGACCACCATCCCAAACATGCAACACTGGCTTGAGAACAGACTAAGGCCTGCTCTGCCTCCCTAGCTCAAGGGGTGGCTGGGACTGGGCACCAGCCAGCCTCTTCCAGAGGGTTTCCTGGGGGGCCCAAAGGGGTTGCTCCTGGGGTTGTAGGAATGTGGGAAGGTAAGTTGAGGCTGAAGGCCTGTTGGACTTTGCCCTTCCTAGGGGAGGGAGCCTGGTCTTGACATGGCTGGAGGTCACAGCACCCTGAGCCTCCCTGGCAGTGATTAGCTGTTAGAGGCTTAGAGCTGGGCTATCCCTCAGGGCCATCCCTCCCCAAACCTGAAAAGCAGCACCATGTGGCCAGCTGGTCCCCATCCCTTGGGGTTCAGCTTGTAGGGACAGCTGGAGAGGCCAGAGGTCCAGATAGGTGAGTAGGTCAGCTAGAAGCAAGGTTTGGGTCCAGAAAGATGCTGGGAAAGGGCAGCCCCCACCAGGCCTGAGTGGCATTATTGGAGGCAAGGAAGGGTAGCATGTGCCACGCTGGGCAGCCCTGCCTGGTAAGGAAAGGCGGCCAGGGCTGGGGTCCGCGAGCTGTTTCCTCTGCCTCTTCTGTACAGACGACACAGTCACAGGATCATGCACACAACGTGGCTCAGGGCAGGGTGGGACTGGAGGACCCACAGAAGAGAACAGCACAGTGGGGGTGGGAGGGAGTGCTCCAAGCCAGAGGTAAGGTGGGGTGGGGAGGGCAACCCAGCCAGGCAGCAGCAGCCAGGGGCTTCCTTAGGGGGGCCCATCCAGAGTGTAGTGGCAGGTTGGGGGCTTCTATCCAAAGATGCCACCAAAGGTAGAGGCGATGATGATGCCCAGGATCACACAGCAGATGATGATCATGATTTTCTTCTGCAGGGGAGCAGGCAGGAGGTTCCTCAGATAGGGTGGGAGGTGGGGAGGGATTATGAGCCCTGAGTCTGTAGGATCTATGGGGGGAAGAGAGGAGGGAGGGAAGGGACAAAGGGAGGAAGGGGCAGGCTGGGGGATGGCAGATCTGGGCTACTGACCCGGCGGGCCTTGCTCTGGTACTTGACAGCCTTCTTTGTGTCAGACACAGCCCTCTCTACGTAGTCCACAGCGTGCTCCACGTTGTACTCAATCCTGTCAATCATCTCCCCCTGCGAGGTGGCCGGGGGCACCCGAGTTCCAGAGGGCCCCCTCCTCGGGATTGGGAGGGGGCTCAGGGCAGGACTTTAGGAAAGCACCCTGAAGTTAAGAGAGAAAAGGGGAGTATGAGGAGGGTGGGTAGAGCTAATTCCCTGTGACAGGATATAGTAACCACAGCAGACTTCCCAGGGTGGCTCCCACCTCTCCCTGCAGAGCACCCATCCAAGGAGTAGAAATGGCCATGCAGTCTCAGCCAAGAGTTGGGGACCATGCAGAGAACACTCAGCTAGGGCCCTGACCCTGTGTTGATGCCAGAGAGGACAGTGCCAGGCAGAGGAAGCCAGGAGTGGTGGGCTGGTGTCTGGACTTGCCCTGGCCATAGCTCCCAAGGTGACCATGGGGAAGCCTCTACTCCATCCTCAGGTGTGATGGCTCCCTCCAGCTCTGTCTTCAAAGACCCCCTCTCCACTCCTGCAGCCCTCTTATACCCTGTGGTCTGTTCCTATGCTGCCCAGAGAGGCTAATGTGACTGTGACACTGCCCCACAACACTTCCAGGACATGTCTCCCTCTCTAAGCCCATTGCCTTTACTAGCATCCATATCACCATTGTCCATCTCTCACCAGGATGGCAGCAGCAGCTTCCCTGTGGCCTCCCTGCTTCCTAAGGTCATGTCACTCCTGCACTTAAAAACCCTGTAGTTTGGGCGGTGCCTATGGCTCAGTGAGTAGGGCGCTGACCCCATATACCAAGGGTGGCGGGTTCAAACCCGGCCCTGGCCGAACTGCAACAAAAAAAATAGCCGGGTGTTGTGGCGGGCGCCTGTAGTGCCAGTTACTCGG
This sequence comes from Perodicticus potto, assembly GCA_963574655.1. NCBI lineage: Eukaryota > Metazoa > Chordata > Mammalia > Primates > Lorisidae > Perodicticus > Perodicticus potto. The sequence goes on along the minus strand of CAUYRH010149964.1, from coordinate 413 downwards.
GAGGCTGAGACAAGAGAATGGCCTAAGCCCAGGAGCTGGAGGTTGCTGTGAGCCATGAAGCCATGGCACTCTACCAAGGGTGACAAAGTGAGACTCTGTCTCTAAAAAAACAAAACAAAAACAAAAAACAAAACAAAACAAAAACCCCCAATTCTGGACCCTGTGGCTCAATGGGCTAAGGCGCCAGCCACGTACACCTGAGCTGTCGGGTTCGAATCCAGCCTGGACCCACCAAACAATGACGGCTGCAACCAAAAAAAAAATGGTCAGGCGTTGTGGCGGGCACCTGTGGTCCCAGCTACTTGGGAGGTGGAGGCAAGAGACTCACTTGAGCCCAGGAATTGGAGGTTGCTGTGAGCTGTGATGCCACAGCACTCTATCCAGGGTGACAGCTTGAGGCTCTGTCTCAAAAA
>CAUYRH010149958.1:0-20910 GCA_963574655.1 Perodicticus potto | reverse complement strand
GTCTGTGGTGTCTGCTTGCTTAGCACCCCTTTCTCTCTTACTGGCAAAGGCACCTGTTTTCCCTTTACCTTTGGTGTGTAGAAACCTGTGGAGCTCTTCTCAGATTGATCTTTTAAAATGTCTAATATATACCACAGATGGTCTAAAGGAAGCAAACAGTCATCAGATTATTAGAAAGCAAATTTGGGATATATGTACTTCTTTATTAACATAATAGCAGGCTCGGCGCCTGTGGCTCAATGGGCTAAGGCACCAGCCACGTACACCTGAACTGGAGGGTTCGAATCTAGCCCAGGCCCGCCAAACAACAATGACGGCTGCAACCAAAAAATGGCCGGGCGTTGTGGTGGGCGCCTGTGGTCCCAGCTACTTGGGAGGCGGAGGCAAGAGACTTGCTTGAGCCCAGGAATTGGAAGTTGCTGTGAGCTGCGATGCCGCAGAACTTTACCCAGGGTGACAGCTTGAGACTCTGTCTCAAAAAAAAAAAACAAAACATTAATTTGTTGATGCAAAATCTCAGATGTTTCCTTCAATCTCTGCAGCTAGGCTTGGCTGCAGGGAGCAGAGCTCTGCATGTTTGCTGAATGTGCAGACATGCTGAGGTAGTAAAGAGTTTTCTTTTCCTTCTTCCAGATGATAATCACAAGGAAGATTTTCTTTCATGGGCTATGATAACGGTACTCTACAGACGTGGATGGCTTGGAGCTCTGAGACGCTCACACTTGGATCATCTCCCTTGAGATCTGGAGCTCTGAGATGCTTACACTTGTGTCATTCTCTCTTGAGATCTGGAGCTCTGAGATGCTCACACTTGGATCATTTTCCTTCCAGATCTGGAGCTCTGAAATGCTCACACTTGGATCATCTCCCTTGAGATCTGGAGCTTGGATCATTCTCTCTAGAGAGCTGAGGTTAAGTGTGTGTATCCTTCTCTTCAGGTCTGATGATGGGACTGGGTTTTGGATTAAAAAATAGTTGTCATCAAAATATTGCAAATAATATTGTTATTTGAATCACTTTTTAGGATCAACCTACAAAATATTGAATATTATAGTTAGAGAGCAGGCTGTGTGTGATATAAGCCCTGCAGAAGGAACGTGATGGTAGAGTTGACAGAAATTGGGAGATGTGGTGGGCAGTGATGTGAGGTAGAGGATGAGGCTGTGATTTCCTCATTGAACATAGTGGAAGGTCAAGAGAGACAATTTAAGTTGATGGAACAATGTGTGGAGGGTTCATTGTATTATATAAAGTTATAAAGTTAAGCAGCAGAAGGGCTATAAATAATATGTCTAACCAAACCTGATGGGGAGGGAAAGGAGAGAAAATACTGTATAACTGAGGTAATTTTGTCAGCTTTCATATCACTGTGTCAAAAGTTAACGTCTCTGAGAGAGATCAGTAGAGACCTTTTCCTTTTTGCATAATATTCTCTACAATTTGATTTGTAAATAATATACATAGAACACTTTTAAACTTTCAGTCAATGGGCTATGAACTTCACTGTTGTGCTTCTGCCACTGGTTGGTATACCTGCCTGAAAACTGTAGCCACTATGTGAGCTGACACACGGACATGGCAGAGCAGACTTTGACTAGACTGGTGAGCTACTCCTGCAGCTCCGTCTGGACTCAGCAGAGCCCCAGGTCACCAAGGTGGAGTCAACAGCATGACACACCCACAGGCTGGGCCAAGTGCCAGGAGATCTCCTGTTAACTGTGATTTTGGTGATAACTGGCTGTGCTACTGGGCAAGTTTGAGGCCTCAGTCTCCTCCTTTAAAAAAGTAGGTAGGGTTTCAATTCTAGACTTCCTCCTAACTTAGACTTTCATTTGTAAGATATGCAGAGTTACAAATCTTTTGAACCTGGTGTGGTGATCTTGGCTAGATGATCTAAGAGGCTACTTGAGTACAATGTGTTCCCTGTAGGAACGATCTTTATGTTACCCAGCAGCTGTCAATCATGGTTATGTCTTGAAGAGTGTTAATTTGACTTAAGAATGTGTTAGTTTATCACTAACAGGTTTCTTAACTAAATTATGGAAATGGTTCAAAAGAGTTCACACTTCTGGGAATAGGATTCAAAGCACATTCTCTTCCATCAATTTCTACAATTTGAGCTACTTATTACTAATTTAGGGTGTTTTTTGACTATGTTATCAACTTTCCTTAAAGCAAGCAAGACGTTATGCTTCGCAGAGAGCTTAGTTTCATTGTTTGATCACGTCTAACAAGTAACTTCACTTTACCCTGTATTTGAATCAACCCATTACATTTTACTCAAACTTTTTTTACTTGTCATGTTCTTATAGATTCAGTTATAGCATTTTAGTAATAAATTTAATAAGCAAGAAGGAGAAAAAATTGAGTTAACACTTTTGCATGTTCATTCTTTACTTCTAGGTAATCAAGCAATTGAGTCTTAGAGTAATTCTTTGAGAATCTGGATTAGGTGAGGAAAACGAAGCCAAATAAGAACAGACAGATGGCCAACGAATGCATGAAAAATGCTCATAGTTTCTAATCACCTTAGAAATGCAAATCAAAACCACTTTGAGATGTTACCAAACCCCAGTGAGCAGGGCCCACATCACAGTGTCCCCAAGCATCAGATGCTGTTATGGGTATGGAGAGACAGCAACGCTTGTGCACTTTCAGTGGGAAGAATAGTTCAGCTTTTACAGAGAGAAGTATGGAGAGTCCTCAAGAAAAGAAAAGTAGACCTCCCATTTGATCCTGCAATCCCATTACTAGGTACCTACTGAAAAGAAGAAAAGTCATTTTACCCTAAGGACATTTGCACTTGAATGTTTATAACAGCACAATTCATTGCAGAGATGTGGAAATCACTCAAATGCCCTTTGACACATGAATGGATTAATAAACTGTGGTATATGCATATCATGGAATACTATTCAGCCATAAAAGGTGGAGAATTTGTATCTTTTGTACAGCCTGGATGAATTTGGAGAATACAACAATCTCCTAAGTAAAGTATCATAGGAATGGAAAAATAAGCATCACACATGCTCAATACTAAGTTGAAACTAATAGACTAACAACTGCATGCTCACTTGAGAGAAAAAACCAATTAAATTCAGGATGAGAGGAGGAGAAAGGGTTTGGCAAGTTCCCACCCACAAGGAGCAATGCTAGGCTGTGGTGCACCTCCGGGGACAAAAGCAAACAATGTAACCTAATTGCATGTATCCTCTTATTGATATAAAATTTTTAAAAAGCTGGATAAGGATGTTATGCATATCAGCAGACTTTTTTACCCTCAAATTTCCTAGGAACTTTTGGCTTTTCATTGGATTTATACAGTTGCTTACTGCAATGTCTTGGAGGATGGAAGCTAGCCAGAGGACACTTCCAGAAAATAGCAGACCGCATTGCCTACTTTTCCCACTGGGGCTCAGGTAGCTGAAAATCGCCCTACTCATGGCTGGCTCACGGTGGCTCCGTCCCAGCAGCTCTGGCTGTGTGGGCATTGACGTGCACGCATTTTACTGTTCTCTCTGTGGTGTTCTGTCTCCCGTGTTACTTTGCTTCCCCAGGAGTCAGTTGCTAGTAACGCTTTAGGCTGAAATGTCCACCAGAGCTGGACTATGAAGGCTGAGTGGAGAGCCCCACACCATGCAGTGAATGGGGCTGATGAGGACAGAGGCCAGGCTGGGCCAACGCGCAAACATGGTTTTTCAGGGAGGGGAGCTGAGAATGGGTGACTGTGTGGGTTGGGGGTGTCGGATAAGACCAGTACAAATGACTGTGGTAAACCATTTGCATCTAGTACCACTGGCAGGAACATTCTGGGGTAGATACTAAAAGTGGTGGATCTAGATCTGGGGAGGTTGTGGCAGGTGCCCGTAGTCCCAGCTACTCGGGAGGCTGAGGCAAGAGAATCACCTGGGCCCAGGAGCTGGAGGTTGCTGTGAGCTATGACGCAACAGTGCTCTACCGAGGGCAACAAAGTGAGACTCTGTCTCTAAAAAAAATTAAAAATTAAAAAAATAAAATAAAATAAATAGATCTGGGAGGTTAAGATCTGGGTCAACATTTGTCCAGGGTCACATAGTCAATATTGGAGCCAATATTTGAACTCACTTCTGTCTGAAAACAAAGCTCTTATTCCACTCTATTTTATCATCTGTCCCCATTAGTGACAGAGCATTTAGTAAAATGCTCTTCTGTTCTAAAAAGTTGCAAATACGGGCTATTTTTACCTTGAGACACTGAGGTCTCAGTCATGTTCACCAGGCTGCAAACCTCCACTTGCAAACAGGAAACACTCTAGGCTGGAAGGCCCGAGGACAGAGCAGGGTGATGATAACTCAGTTCCCCTCTGCCCCATTGTGAAGCTTATCTTTACCAAACAAGAAGTACTTGCTTCTCTGGAGACTTAGTTAAAGAGGCTTTGTTCCTAATTTCTTCCTTCTTTTTTTTTAGTGAAATGAAAATATCCCATTAAAAACATTATTCATTTCAAACTCTTGAATGCTATAATACTTAATTTCAGCTTGTTAAATTTAGGGTCTTAAAACAAAATCCCACACATAAATGTTCTCTGGGCACATCACATTTCCATTTGATTGTGAATTGGATTAATTTTTATTTTTCTGAAGCTCTTGCCTCTCATTCCTTTTTGTTTTGAGATAGTTAAGCAAATGTTGACAGTTATGGTTGGCTTAATAAGCTGCCTCAGTTATGTAAATGATTTCTGTTAGTTCTGCTATTGCTAGGTGAATATAGCTTTAAGTTTTCTGGCATATTTTACAACTTGCTAGTAAAGCATTCCACTGCCTTTTAACATTCTTTAGCTTCTTCAGGCATCACGTTGACCTTTTTTTTTCTGGTCCCCTTTAGCCTTACACTTCTGTTTTGTATCTACTGTTTGCGTGACATGAAAAATGAACCTACAGAATTGTGGACCCAGTGGCCTTTTCCCAGTCCTCATTCCTCTTGGCCGCTCTCCTGCCTCTCGCTGTCTCCTGCAGTGTCCTTCTCCTTGGTCTTTACACTTCATTTTTCTAGTTCTTTCTCTCTTCCCTGCTCTTTCTGCTCTTCATCTTCTCTGTAAACTTTAGTGGAGACTGTGGCTTTCTGGTTTTGTTTGTTTGTTTCACAGTGTGATGCTTGTACAAGGTAATTGTGTAGCATACAGGGGCCACCAGATGAGGCCCAAGTCTGAGGGTAGCAGGTGTGTGGCCTGCAGACACCTTCGTGGGCCAGTGGGTTGGCATGTGAGAGGGAGAGCGAGTGCACCCCAAGCCAGTGGAAGACTGCTGGGCAGCAGGGGGCTGGCCAGGTCCCAGAAGGCTAGGTGAGCAAGGCCTGCGGAAACAGAGATGTGTTTCCTTGAAAAGAAAGGACGTGGTGATCCTCAAATCCATTTTGGATCAGTGGAATGAGAGAATGTGACCTGAGTTGGCCGAAGGTTGATAAGGAAGTCGAATGTAGGATGCTCTGGCAGCGGGTGGGGGTGGGAGTCCAGCCTTCTTTTCTTTCTTTGCTGCACATTGGAGGAATAGGAGTTATGGACCACACATGAAATCTACAAATACTATGAAAAGCTGATTAGCAGAAAAAGGTCTGTGCATACTCTTCATGAGATCTGACACCACAGATAAGAAAGAAGTCCTCACAAAATCATCATGTGGCCCAGGGGCCGCAGGTTGGATGCCCCTGCTTTAGAAAAAGAGAGGCTGGAGACAGCAAGGGCACAGAGGTAGCTGGTGTGAAGAGACACTGGTATAATGGAGACAGGTCTGAGCTAGAGAGAGGAAGGGCTGAGTATGAATGACCCTTCAGCAAATGACGGATGACAGTGGGGAGCAAAGGTGGTAAGCCCAAGAGTGGAGTGAAGAAATGGAGAATCAAGGAGTGCTAAGGCTGCTGACTGCTGACTGCGGGCGTGGAGATTACCCAGGATCATCCAGGTGGATCTGACACAGTCATAAAGGCCTTTAAAAGTGGAAGAGGAAGGATAAAGAGAGTCAGAGCGGAGATGTGATGATGGAAACAGGGTCAGAGGGATATGATGCCAGAGGGTTTTGAAGATGGTGGGAGGGAGCTGCCAGCCAAGGAACATAGGAAGCCTCTAAGAAGTGGACAAGAAACGCTGTAACTCAGAGCCTGCAGAAGAGAAAGAGCCTGGCGACACTGTGGTTTTAATCTACGCCAGACTTCTGGCCTCCAGGATTGTAAAACAGTAAATTTGTGTTGTGTTAATGCCACTGAGTCTAATTTGTTACAACATAATAGAAAGTCAGTATACCACCCACCCCTAAATTACTGAGCGTTCCTTAGGAGCCAGTGCCTCATTCCTCTCACAGGCAGAGGGGGTCACAGGGGAAGACGAGGGAGAGACTCCTGCTGTCCTAATTCCTGTTTAATTTGGTTCATCTACTCACTCATTTAACTCAACATTTAGCGTCTCTTGTGGGGTAGGCACTGTTCTAGGCCCTGCTGACAGGGAAAGTCCTCACCACCCTGGAACACATATGCTAGTTTAAACCAATAAACGTAAGAAATATGAAAATGTCAGTGGGAGAGAGGTTCTGCAAGGAAATTGGAATCATCAGCTCTAAGAGGGAGTAGATGTTTTGGACAGGGTGGTCAGAACAGGCCTCTTGGAGAACTAACATCTCAAAGATGTTGCTCTGATTGTAATCAGCTTATGTTTCTGCTAGGAATATGTGCTTTCTGAATTTCTACCTTTGGGAGCTTCCTCATTTTAGATGAGCTGACAGTTTCGGTTTGGGGCATGGTTGGATGAGTGATCCAAGGTTTTTCCACCTCCTGTTACAACCAGAAACATTCCTGGAGTTTGATTTAGAGTCCTGTACTTGAATTTTATTACTTCTAATCAAAAGCCTTCCTTACATGGCTTTGTAACTCCTTCGGCAGTGTCCCTGGCAGAGTATGAGAATGCTTTCACTTGCAACCCCGTCCTTCAGGCAGTCACCTGGGCAGATGGACAACTAAGGAATTACCCTACAGAATTTAATTCTGTTTCTTGTTTTCACCCACTGTTGGGAGAGCTATGAGCACATGATTTTCTGTGCCCAGTCACGACTAACAGTGACATCAATCTAGTGTGAATTTCTTAAAGTTGGTCTTTGGGCCAAAGATTTTATGTTATGATGAAGTGTGTTGTATAATGGTAGATCTTGAGTACAGATGCCTTTCATTAAAACCGGTTTTTATAGTTAAAGGACCTTTTAAAGATGGAGAAGGGTTGACTTCAGAATTATCTATGCTGTATTGACTTTATGGCACCCTGAGGTACTCTCCAAATGCAAATGTGGGTGTTTATTAAGCAGAAACCGTTTCAAAACTATTATGCCCTGCCATGTTAATGCAGGTAGAAATTTGAAAGCTTCTTGCCTTTATAACTTTTGTCTATTACTTTTTTGGGAAGGGGATATTACCAGAAAATATGCAGGGGTCAAGCCAAATGCTTGAAAGTCTCTAAAGGAAAGGTATTCATTTTTAAAAGTAGTGATCTGCTCAGGCCCCCGGGGAAGCTGGTACAGGCGAACACTCCACTCCCCTACCACCCTGCACGCACCCAGAGTGCAGGCATGTTTTTACAACTAAGTTTCTATTTCAATAGCTGATATATTGTGCAGTAGGTGAAACAACCAACCAACCAACCAAGTGTGTAATCAACTATCTCCTTTCAATGCACATTGCAAATATTTATGGAACTACAGGAATTTCAACTCTGATTCTCCCGGCTTTTCAATTTCATTCTTACTGCTTCACATGGATAAAGCAATGTTTTAACTAGACCTAGGCAAACCATCTGGTCATTGGATTAATATTTACCTTTGACATGTCTCAGCGTGCATACAATTAGATAGCTAAGGGTCCCTGACATTTGCTAGTTTACAACTAGAGCAACGCTGAGGTAAGCAGAAAGTGTTACAGGCATACAGGAATGGATTGCATATCTAGTGCTCAGATTTATACTTTAATGAAGACAAACTACTCACCCACTTAGGAGGATACGCATAGCTCCTTGAAGCCCTGGGGTACATGGGTCACGAGTCATCATCCGTCACTTCTACTAACTGACCATGTCATATTTGGACATGCCAAATTATTCTGACTTGGCGGCATTACGGTGCTGTTGTAAGCATTAATTTGAGTACATTGCAGAAGTAGATATGGCTGTTTCTTTGATGCTGGGTAGAGGACATTTTTGCCTGCCTGTTCAACAATTTTCCATGGTGAGAGATTTTATTTTTTCTTTTTTAAAAAAGACATGTCACTTTATCAAGTAATATTCACCTGTACTTACAGAGCTAGAGTTGTAAGGAAAAATTTCTAGCTGTGGAAATTAGAGAATTTATCTATTAGTGATTACCAGGGAATAAAATCTGGAATAGTAAATGGTATTTGGAGAGTATTACTTATATAACTTCTGGAAAATGGACTTATTTGGAGGCATACCCTTCCATTCCCTCCTTTGTTCTCTTATACCTCTATCTGCAACTGTTTATTAGTTCAAAATATATGTGATACAAAACACATTTTTAGGTGAGGAAAGAGGAATAAAGGAAAAATGGGACTAAGAAAACTAAAGAAGAAACCAGAAATGAGGGAGGCCTGCAAAAGAAATGCCAGGAGTCCCATTTCTGTGCTGGAGCAGAGCTGCAAAATTAACTTTGAACACCCTAACAACAAAAGCACAGAGAGGCTGTCTTCATATCTTCATGGTGACTATTTGACTCTCTACTAGATTTGTAAGTCCTTTTCTAGTGCTCCCTTGAAAGCAGGTAGCTCACAACAGCCAGTGAAATCTTCCTGTCTCCTTTCTGCTCAGGTGACTTGCCACGCTCCCGGCTGGACATGCCGACTCCCAGGTCATGCCCTCTTCTGCTTTCCCGGCTTTCCTCCCACAGTCCTGTCAGAGTTCCTTCAAATGGAATTGTCCCCTTTCCACTCTGTGGCTTCTGCCTTTTCACATGCTGTCTCTCCTGCCAAAGGCATGGCTTTCCAGGCAGCCTAAATGCCACTTCCTCCATGAAGTCTTGTAAAATGCTGCACAGCCAGAAATGATTTTCCAGCTTTTCACTCCCATACCCCCTTATTTATTTTCTTTCAGGGTATTTAGCAGATCATGTTTTCTACCATTTGCATATGGGTAGGTCTTCTGACATATACTAGGTTATAAAGACTGCCTGGGGGGCACGCCTCACCACCTGATTCAATACTTCGCATATAATTGGCGCTCAATACATGCTTCATTGAATGAATGAACAAATGAATGGATTTTACCAGGTAAGATTTGAGTCTCTCAACTGTACTGGTTTGGCTTTTTGCCCAACTTTTGGTTGAGCAATTCTTTTAGAATTGCATTTGATTTTAAAAACGGAATTAGAGGACTATAAAAATAGCCTGCCATTGAGTTATTTGAGCAGTCTCACAGTTTTTTAAGAGTGGTAATGTTCCTTTTTATGATGTTTTTCATTTACAGCATGGCCTTACAGCCGGCTCTTTTTTGAAACACAATCCCATTATTACAGCTGCCTTTTGCCTCAAACAACTTCCCATAACATTAGAGGTATAATACTGCAGGAATAGCTTCTGACAGAGCGGTTTCTAGTTTGCAGTTGGGGGGATACAGGATGTCAAATTGCTCATCATTTCTGGATCCGAAGGGAAGTAGTTTGAAGATTTTATTTTACCTATGTGGTTCCAACCAACCATGTCATGGAAAACATATCTCCCTGTATAAGACAAGGAAATGGCTCAGATAATTCTCACATTTTGTGAAATCCAAACTTGAAATAGAATTGATTTTGTTTTCTTTCATTTTTTTTGGATGATCCAAACGGAAACATTTTGTGTAGGAAGAAATAAAAAGCTCATATTCACTTGGAGAGTTTGTTGTTGAACTTTTAAAAAGAAATGTGGGTACGACTGTAGAAGATTTCTAGGGCTGGACGCTAGGGGGCACAGGGGCAGATTAGAAGTGACAAAGAAGAGCCGGTGGGAATACCAAGCGCAGAGAAGATGGGGCCACAGCTGAAAAGGACGAGGTCTGTGTCTAAGGCCTCTCACGGTCATCGCTGAGCACCCCTGTCCTCCGCATTACACTGACTTACTCTCTCCTAAGTCTCAGTGGGGTCAGCTTCTTTATGTCTTTTAGGACAGGACTACCCCTTATCTGATAAACCAAACTGGGATAACTGGATATTTTGAGAAGGGTAAATGAAAACCCAGGAAGTCTTCTTTGCGCTGCACGTGCGTGTGTGTGTGTGTGTGTGTGTGTGTGTGTGTGTGTGTGTGTGTGTGATGCTGCTATTGAGGTAAAAGCAGGACTGGATGGAGAGATCGGAGGTTGGAACTTCCTCATACACCAGCTTATGCTCTTACTCTGCCCTGTGCCTGTGTGTGCCTCTGGGCGTGTTAATTACCTTCTCCGTTCCCAGGTTGCCCCTCACAGCTCTACCTGTAAGGCTGGAAAGGTGTTTTAAGGGCTGATGAGCCTGCAGAGGGCTGACCAGGGAGGGCTGAGGACAGACGCCCAGGGTGGGTGCTTACTAAACACCACTTCCTCCACTTCCCTCTGCCCTTTCAAGCAGAGGTCTAGTGTCTCTGCTGCCTTTCTCTTGTTGAGTGGTCCGGCCCAGGGGAGAAACAACCCCTCCCCTTGCTTAGCTATTGATGGGAGAACTGCTGCCTTCTGAGCTCGCTGTATGAAACCCAACTCTTCTCTCCTCATATGGCTCTTGTAAGATATGTTTTCTATACCTGGAAGTTTGAAAAAAAATCTCCAGATATCTGGACTTATTGCTGGGAAAGAATGTTCATGATAATGAACTATATGTTATAATATCTATTTTGTATACAAAAGATAAAGTTAATGGACAGTTCTTTACAATTAGCTTTCAGTGTGCCACATGTTTTATTCTTACAATAGTGTGGGGAATGCTGCAGCCACTCAAGAAGAAAACAGAGAGGTGTGAAAAATGAATGAATAAATGAATAAATGAGCCTCATCTCTCATTTGTAAGAAATGGACAACAATTAGGCAATGGTAGTAATTGTTGCAGCCCTTAGCTTTAGTCCAGTAATGTCTACTCGGGGAGAAGTCAGGAAATCTTGTCTCCCATGCATGTAAGGAGGCTTCCCATAATGCGTTCTGAGTTCTAGGAGAGCCTCGGCCACTGCCGTGTCCTGGGTGTGGGCAGGGACCTCCATTCCTGGGGGGTCCCTACTTTCTTCTCTCAGTTCTCCTTCATATGCTGAGAGTTTATTCAAATAAGAAAAGTTACTGGCTCGGCACCTGTGGCTCAACAGGCTAAGGCACCAGCCATGTACACCTGAGCTGGCGGGTTTGAATCCAGCCTGGGCTCGCCAAACAACAATGACAGCTGCAACCAAAAAATGGCCGGGCGTTGTGGCGGGTGCCTGTAGTCCCAGCTACTTGGGAGGCGGAGGCAAGAGACTCACTTGAGTCCAGGAATTGGAGGTTGCTGTGAGCTGTGATGCTACAGCACTCTATACAGGGTGACAGCTTGAGGCTCTGTCTCAAAAAAAAAAAAAAAGAAGAAGAAAGAAAAGAAAAGCTACTCTAATAAAACAAACATGACCTAATGTGTAACTCAGTTTCATACCCCTGCTCCTGAAGCCTGTACCCACTGTGGGCTCCCGAGTCACCCTTGCACCCCACCCTCCCCATGTGCCTTCCTTATCAACCCTGCAGTGATATTCTGCGAGGCCCACTCCTGAGCCTTTCAAAGGAGTGGGAATCTAATGCTAACTCATCTCCTCTGAGCTGGACCGAGGACATGGCTGATGGCCTGCAGGGATGAGAAGTCATATTTTAGAGACACCAAGAACATGTTTACGCTGAGTGGGAGAAAATGCCTTCCATGTTTTACCAGTAAATTACCTTCCCAGGGGTGGTCCAAGGACTCTTGGCTCTTTCTCATGTTAATACAGCAAGAAACAAAACAAAGTAAATTCTTCAGGGGCTCATTCAGATGGATAAGGCTTTTGTTCTGCTATCAAATATAAGATATTAATTCATACTTTATAGCATGCAATGCTAATCAGCCTTTTCATTTGGTTTTTAAAATTCATGCATCTAGAAGTCTGTGTATAAGTTCTTTTTAATGGTGGAGTAGGTGAGAAGGGCACGTCCTCCCCTTCCTCCAACATACGTACATACTTTTAAAGTACACTAAAATAATTTTGATTTTGTGCTTTGTCTCAAAACATACAGTGGGATCCCTACGGGTGCCAGACTGGTAGGGGACGTGTGACGTGACAGCAGTGAGCAGACACTGTTGTTCAAACAGCCACTCCGCTTTGGATCTCTGTACCCCCCTGGCGCAGGGGCACTGATGGCCATGCGATTAGGGGGGGCTGGGCCTCTGTCCCAGACAGGAATGGTGTTCTGCTCCTCACGTGGGTGTTGAGGTGCGGGCGCCTTGTGGCTGGCACTGTTCCACTTGACTGTGGCATCCACTGTGTTTGGCAGGGGCTCTTATGCTGGTTTCTGGAAGAAGGACCAGGAAAATGAGGGAGAGGAAGCAGCTGGTGACATAATGGCGGTGGGTTTGCTTGAAGAAAAGCATGAGTCCTCACTCTCATCAGTGGAGCACATTGAGTCTGGAAGAAGATCCATGAAAGAGGTATTCATTCAAGTGAATGGTAGCAGATGGTGAAAGTAAGAAACAAAAACAGGCCAGTCACAGCGGCTCACCTCTGTAATTCCAGTACTCTGGGAAGCCAAGGAGGGTGGATTGCCTGAGCTCAGGAGTTCAAAACCAGCCTGAGCAAGAGTGAGTCCCCATCTCTACTAACAATAGAAAAATTTGCTGGGTGTGGCGGTGCACACCTGTAGTCCTGTTGCAGGACTGGCAAATTGAAACCAATAGACTCTCACCAAAGATTGTAGGGGAAGGAATTTTATTTTAGCTGGTGGAGCCATGGCAGATTAGAATTCAAAAGGGCTGAGCTCCCCGTCAGCTCTCTCCCTGTCCTTTTGTTGCACTCACAAGTAGACAGACAAAGGAATCACCATATTATTTGTCACTGGAGATGTCAAATTATGTGCAAGGTTTACAGAAGCAAAAGCAAGCAGCAAGTGTCAGTTTCAAGGACCCAGGATACTAAGTTTTGCAAATTCTTAAGGGCTGGCTTACCATGGGGAAGACCTTGCAGGTGTGTCCTTGAGCTTCTCTGAGAAACCTTTGGTTTTTTTAGACTTTATTTTTTCTGGGTATCACCCCTTAGTCCTCGTTACTCAGGAGGCTGAGGCAAGAGGATTGCCTGAGCCCAAGAGTGTCAAGTTGCCATGAGCTGTGACGCCATATCACCCAGGGTGACAGACTGAGACTCTGCCTAAAGAAAGAAAGAAACAGAAACAAAAAATGAGAGGTGATCAAAGACAGATTTTGTACAAAGGAATGATTATTAGGAGTTCTAAAGTCCTTCAGTTGTTCAAAAAGAAGGATGGAAAAAATAATTTATGAAACACTTTTCTAAGTGGAGAAGGCACATTAAAAACTGTTAAAATAGTAAAAGTAGAAAGCATACTTTCTGAATCGGGGACAAAAAACTCCATCAAAAGGATAGAAGGAGATATGTGGGTAGGATTCACTTTTGCTGGTACAATCAAAGCTGCTTCAAATGTCCTAGTTCACACATATAAGAGTTTTCATACCAAAGTTACATGGAAGTAGAATTTTTGGGTCATTCAGTTTTGTTAGATAGTGTCACCTGCATGTCCAGAGTACTTATGCTAATTTATGCTGTCCCAGCCAACAGTACAACAGTATAGATTTCCTGTCTTCCCACATTGTTGCTAACATTTTGTTTTCAGACTTTGATATGCAGTTGGCACCTAATCATTGTTTGGACTTGCATTCCCTGATTAGAAATAAGGCTGGGCATCGTTTTATAGTCGCTGAGATTTGGGCTTTCTGATCTTCGTGCTGCCTCTTGCTATGGTTTACCCATTTTATGGTCTGTTATTCTCCTTATTTTAATCTTGACAATTACTCCTGGATGAATAACACTTTTGTGTCTTGATTTTAAAAATCTTTTCATAGAAAAATATCATAACTTTATTCTCCTGCATTTTCTTTCTTTTTTTTTATTTTTTTATAATAATTTTATTAAATCATAATTGTGTACATTGGTGCAATCATAGGGCAGAATGTGCTTCATATACAATCAGAAACATTTTGATTGTACTGTGTCTCCTGCATTTTCTTATGGTAATTTAAATGTTTCACTTTTCATGTTTCATTGCTTTGCTTTTGGTCCAATAACCTCTCCTATTCCATATTCATCAAAAATCATACCGAGTCTGAGAGCCCTGCCAGTTTCATATGTTAAGAGACATAGAACTATTGAATATCTGGAATGTGTTTTAGTGTGTGATATGTAGTAAGGATCTAAATTAATACATAGATGGAAATCCTATAGTTTCATTAGTATTTGTTGCATAATTCCCACCGCATGGTAATACCACCTTGTTACATACCAGCAGGACACTTCTCCAGGTGACCTTGGACCAACCCATTTCTCCCCTTTTCTGACTTGTCATTCCCAAGAATAACTGTGGAATATGCTGGGATGCAGCATTCTGAGATGGGGTACTGACTGAAACAGCCTGCACTCCATTCCAGTCCCCTCCCTGAAACAAGATTTCCTTCAATGTCATAGCCTGGAAAGGAAGTCACATCACCCCCTGGTAGGGGTACAAGACCCAGGTGGGCTTTTTTCTGGGGCCCTTCAGCTGTGGTTCAAGTGAGGTCATGAGGAGTGGAGACTCCATCTGCCCTGGGAAGCTTCTCTGAGTCTCAGGATGGTTCCTGAGATCCTACAATGGATCCCAGGCTCCTGGGGTCCCTTAGCTGACTGTAAGTAATAAGCCCCCTTTCTGCAACTGTTGTGTTGATGTGGGTGTTCTGCCTCTCTGGGCTCTGAAGAGCTGGTCGCCAGTGTAAAGTCACCTGCTTCACAACACCAAGTTTCTCTGTAGATGTTGCTTCACTGATCTGCCCTTTCTTGGCATGAATAAGATTTTATCTCTTGAAATTTGATATGGAAAACTTCTGCTTTCCTCTTGTTCTTTATTTGGATCAAAGTTTTTTTTTTTTTTCTTGCAGTTTCTGGCTGGGGCTGGGTTTGAACCTGCCACCTCTAGCATATGGGGCCAGCGCCCTACTCCCTTGAGCCACAGGCGCCACCCATTTGCATCAAGTTTGATATTATTTGACTTTTCTCTTGCATATGAATTTTAAAAATCAGTTTTCCCGATTTCATTTAAAAATCTTGTTGTCAGTGTCTTGAATTCATAGACTAGTTCATAAGGAGATTTCATGTTTTTGCTATCCTTTTTCTGCCTATTAATATAGCACATTGCTGTACTTACTTATAGTATTTCATAATTTTTTCTGTAAAGGTTTTTAGATTTTTTTTGTTTGTTTTTGCAGTTTTTGACCAGGGCTGGGTTTAAACTCACCACCTCCGGTATTTGGGGCTGGCGCCCTACTCCTTTGAGCCACAGGTGCCACCGAAAGTTTTTAGATACTTTTAAGCTAATTTCGCTGTAGATAATTCAAAGTTGTTATTTTTGTGTGAATTTTATACTTTTTTATTTCCAGTTGATATGCTGCTAGTGCTGCAGGGTGGGCACCACGCACAGGTGTTTGGAGCAGTAGCCCCGTCAGGAGCTTGGAGGGGCCCCCTGCTTAGGACTCCAGGCTCTGTGGTGGCCGTCTTAACATTTCTTTTCTTTCTTTTTTTTTTTTTTTGAGACAGAATCTTATTCTTTTGACCTGGATAGAGTGCCATGGTGGCCTAGCTCACAGCAACCTC
Organism: Perodicticus potto; assembly: GCA_963574655.1. Taxonomy (NCBI): domain Eukaryota; kingdom Metazoa; phylum Chordata; class Mammalia; order Primates; family Lorisidae; genus Perodicticus; species Perodicticus potto. The sequence goes on along the minus strand of CAUYRH010149958.1, from coordinate 5,058 downwards.
AAGCTCCCAGGCTCAAGTGATCCTCCTGCCTCAGCCTCCCGAGCAGGTGAGACTATAGGTGCCTGCCATTATACCCACCCAGTTTTTCTATTTTAGTAGAGATGAGGTCTCACTCTTGCTCAGACTCGTCTCAAACTTCTCAGCTGAAGGGACTCTCCCACCTCAGCCTTCCAGAAAGCTGAGATTATGGATGTGAGCCACTGCACCTGGCTTGATTTGAAATTCTTCGTAGTATTATCTTTCAGTATCTTGTAAACAAAGTCTCATGAGAAAACGGAGCATGTACCTGGGGCTGGGAAGCTCATGGTACCAGCTCTTGCCCCACCACCCTCTGCCTCCCCAGGACAGGCTCTTGGCTCTGTATCTTCACCCTGCTCTGGAGACTGCCGTGACCCTTCACCCACCAAGCGAGTGGGGGTGGCGAGGTCCAGAGTCAGCACCAGCACCTTGAGTACTGACTTGCTGCTCCAGAATGTGGGTGTCTGGAAGGATCTGCCCTCTCTCTGCAGTGCACCACCTTCATTTAGCAAGTAACAAACCTCAGGAGTGGTCAGGAAACAGACCGCCAAGGGAAGGAAAAAGCTTTCTTTCTGGTTCCTTGAACAAGGGACTTGATCATTTCCATTTTGCATTTCTGTCTTCAAATCACGTGATCTGCACAGTGCTAGTGTTGGGGAATGCTAGAATCTGTTGATCCAGCAACAAATTGATCTTTCCATGGGAGCATTTCTCCCCACACTTAATTTTATGCTATGCTGGTTATTTTGTAATTTCCATACATTATTTTAAGATGAAGTTTTGGTAGCCATTTGAGAGCACCTCATGGGACCAAGTGCCTTTGCAATAATTTAGTTTATCTGAACACATCAAAGCCTGATGAAATTTGGACATATTTTATAAAACCCTGCTACTTCAGAGAGGGATGTAGTTCAAACAAAGGGATCAAAGTCTGATCCCTTGTTCAAAGCTGGAAATGGGGGGCTGTTCTTGTTCCAACTCTTAGTTCACGCAGGAGTCTTGCACGATTTTACGTGTCAAGACAAAAGTAAAATCAGTGCTAGGAAACTTTACACCCCACTGAGCATATTTATCAGACATTTCTCATGTTTTTCTCCCTTCTTCTCACCATCTTCCTCACCAAGAGGAGTCCAAGGATTAATGAACTAGTGCTGGGACATGATTTATCAAATCTTTATGAAAGTATCATAAAGAACAGTGCATATAGTTACTATTTAGAATCAGCAAGCTAAGGTTTTCGAGAACCTAAAGCAAATTGAATACATAGTTTTCTACTTCTTAGGAAAGAGTTCAGAGAAGAGTTAATTTATTGAGCTAAATATCTTTGGTCATATTTTTCATATTTTGTTTTATATCCTAAGTACTGGATAAAAATATAGCTTCCTTCACCTTAGGCCTCTATGAGAAGAGGTGTGTGTGAATATATAGCACATTTCACAGCCAGAAATGGGGAACAGTGCAGGTGGCCTCATTCTTGACCTCATCTCAAAGCCCATTATAGACATTTCCTGAGAAGGTTCATTCTAGAAATAAAAAGGGTGAGATTGAACTTTGATTTCAGAGAACCAATATATTTCTTAAGATTTTTCTTTTGGTTGTTACTTTTTCAGATTCAGAACTGAAAAGAGCCCTTTTTGTTTTATTTGACCCCTTTTACATATTAATATGCCACTTTGAGGAGAGTGGCATTGTTGATTTAGTAGCATGCAGTTACATTCTGGGGCACTTTGACACCTCTCTGCCTTTCCCAAGGAATATATGGCTATTGTCTGATATCTGGATTTCCACAAGGAGAACTTCAGTCATTTAGATTATACTTAAAAGGATTGCTTTTTCCTTGTCTAAAATAATCAAGGCCTTTAGGGAGGTTCCCTTACTAAAACTTATCCACCCTATGTACTCAAGGTACTAGATCCTTCTCAAAGAACATCTTTAATGGGAAGAAGTGGATATTTTCTGAGAGAACACTAAATATGAATAGACCAGAGGGAGAGACTGTAACAAGAGCAGAACAGGAAAAAGTAAGACACACACAAAAGCCAGGTACTTAAAGCAAAGTCACTGATTCCACAATGTTGTCTACACCTCCAGGATGGATAACAATCTCTTTTGTGCCCATCTTCTATTTAGAACTTATTTCAGAGTGAGTCTAGGGAAAGAGTAAAGGTATAAGTGGTGGACTCCAGGACATCTGTCTATGAAGTGCAAAGCACCACTTAGTGCTTAATAGCAGAGATGGTAAAAGCAAAGCCTCTTCTGGCATCACCATGAATGACCATCATGAAAAACCACTGGTGTTTCTCTTATCATATTGTAGATAGTGATTGCTATAGGTAACTTCCATAACTCATCAAGCAACTTCAACCTCTAATAGAAACAAGGGAACAAAGGTGCCAGAGTTCACCACCATGAGCTTCTCCCTGTCATCCGGGAGAATGTTGCCTTACTAATGGTGCTGAGAGCCCATGTAGAGAAGAGATTCAGGAGTCCATTTACAGAATTTGCCCCATTTCAAAAGAATGTTGATTTGCCTCAGTGCCCACACATGCTTTATTTTTAAATGTTCTTCTTCATTTACTCCTTTATTGTTTTGAGACAGAGCCTCAAGCTATCTTCCTGGGTAGAGTGCACTCGCATCACAGCTCACGGCAACCTCAAACTCCTGGGGTTAAGCTATTCTCTTGCCTCAGCCTACCAAGTAGCTGGTACTACAGGCACCCACCACAACAGCCGGCTACTTTTTGTTTGTAGTTGTCATTGTTTGGCAGGCCTGGGCCGGATTTGACCCTGCCAGCTCTGGTGTATGTGGCTGGCGCCTTAGCCACCTGAGGTACAGGTGCCACCCTGCATGTTCTTCTTTAAACTGTGAGCCCTTATCAGCTGTGGAGAGTGGGCCATGAGGCAGCAGGGCCCCCACAGCCTGGGGAACATTCAGGGAATTAACCCCAACTGCTTCTCCTCTGTTCCCCAAACAGCCCTGTTCCTTTCTTCACGCTCCCTCTGCCAGAAGTCACACAGCCCTTTCTTTGTCTAGTTAACTAAGCAGAGATCCTTGAGATACTTCCCTTCTTTCTCCTTGTCATATGCTAACAAAGTTAAGTAGAAACCACTAAGTCACAGTTCCTTTGTTTTGTTAACTATGCAAAGATCCTCATGACCTCTCCCTTCTTATTTCTTGTCATATGTTAACGAAGTTGAGTAGAAACCATTAACAAGATGATTTGTTCTTATTCAAGGCATTGCAGTTTCCAATCCTATTGCAAGACCAAAGATGTGTCTTTTGTTCATGCTACTTCCCTGTAGAGAACCCTGTACAGATACTATAAAATAAAGCTGATTTTGTGCTTTGGTGCTGGCTGCAGCCATCAGCTCAGTCAGATCTCCTGGCCCAATCTTTCACTTCTGTGTCTTCTGTTATGCTGCATTTTCCTTCTTCCTCACCAAATGCACTCTGGTTTGCTCCTTTCCCTGCACTGGTTTGTGACAATCAGCTTAAGAGGCACCCTCTCCCTGGAAGTACAGAAAAATCTGCGATCCAAAACTGCAGTAGTTTGAGGAAGTAAATTTGGGATTAAGTTTCTCAGATGATAGCTCCTTTCCTTGCCCTTGCAATTTCTGTTGACTTTGGCTTTCTTATGTACTAAGAAAACTGAATTTGTATGGAGTAGAGAATTGAGAACTAGTTGCCTAAATACTTAGTCACAGATTAATCATATATTTCTTACAAATTATAAAAATTGTCTTATAAATACTTTGTTTATAAAAATTTCTTTAGAAATGTAACCACAAACTTTCCTTTATTATTAATCATTTGCCTCAGGTTTACAACATAGAAGGTCGTCATTTATCTTGGGAAGGACATCCAAGGATCTTTTTAGGCCTAATATGTCTTACTCAAATATTCTATGATCACACAGGATTCCTTGCATTGTTCATCTTCAACTCTGCTTAAAAGTTGACAGAAAATCTGTTAGAACATGTTTCCAATTTGAAACAAGAAAATTCCTATATTTTCCCGAAAAAAAAAACAAAAAAAGAGTTGACTAAAAGCACCCCAGATTTACTTTTGACTTTTTACATTATATTCTTTTGTCCAGAAGGAAGATAAATTAAACCTAGGCTATATTTTCTATAAAACTATAATGCATATCTGTTATAGATGTTTTTTAAGAAAACAGTCATCATTTTGGCCAAATTGTAATTTACATCCTTAATATCCTGAAATTTTTGATCAGAGATATCTTGGAGAAGGGATAATGAGAAAATAATATAGGTCTCCCATGAGTCATTATTTTCAAATTCCCTTCTTGGTCAATAAATTCCACAAGTTCTATCTTCCTTATTGAGTATAACAATGGCTGTGAATTGAAATCAAGTCCAAGATAAATTTGGGGGATGACCTAGGAAGTATACCAGAAGCTACACATAGTCATACAGAGCTATCTAGGTATAAATATAAAGCAAACACAGCATATTTGTGAGACAAAGAGCAATAGAGACATAAGATGGAGATCATGAAGTTGAGAACATTGTAAAGAACAGCAGAGGCATAAAAATGTTAGAAGACAAAGCAAATCTTTGAATGAAAGAATTAGTATCTGGAATAAAGAAATGCCTCAAAATGTTTTTTTTTTTTTTCAATTTTTGTAACAGATTTAACTCACCAATTATTATGTGAGGAGTGCATTGGGTGGCGGTACTTATTATACTCAGAGCAATCCTACTTACTGCTGGTTCAGAGCAGTGATCTCAGCTTTCTTCCCATGGTTTATGACACAATAAAATGGGGACGTTACTAAACTGTTTCATTGATGGCCATGAATTTACATGTGATTAATTTTGGCTCTCCCCAATTAAGTTAACAGGGAAAGAAAGAATCTATTTTTAAAGTGATGGTATCTTATATGTACAATTTTTTTGTTAATTTTTATTAAATCATAATTGTGTACATTGGTGCAATCATGGGGCACAATGTGCTGACTTTATATACAATCTAAAATATTTTCATTGAACTATTTAACATAGCCTTCATGGCCTTTT
>CAUYRH010149957.1:0-22924 GCA_963574655.1 Perodicticus potto | reverse complement strand
TGCCCAAATCCACAACAGAATTTGTATGAACAAAAACTAGAATTTTATTTTCTTATACCACTAAGATTTAAGTGTTGTCTGTTAACCCAGCATAAGACTTACACTCTGGGTAAAGCAATTTCATTCATACTGGAAAATAACACATATCTCTCTGTCTTCATTAAAAATAATATATGCATTTCAATCCAACTTTCAAGGTTTTCTACAACCTGGCCCCAAACTACCTTCCCAACTTTGTCTCCTGCCATTCTCCAAAAGAAACTTGACCACATCCTACAATACCCCGTTCTTTTGTATCTCTCCTTATGTTCATATTATCTCCCCTTTTCCATGCCAATTATGACCTACCTTTTTTATTATGAAATCATAGCTGTGTACGTTAATACAATTATGGGGTACAATGTGCTGGTCTTATATACAATTTGAAATACTTCCATCATACCGGTTCACATAGCCTTCACCACATTTTCTTAGTTATTGTGTTAAGACATTTATATTCCACACTTAGTAGATTTAGCTTGTACCCTTGAAAAATGCACCGTAGGTGTGGTCCCACCAATTACCCTCCCTCCACTCAGCCTCCCCCTCCCCTCCCCTCCGTCTCTCCTCTCCCCTTCCTCTTGGGCTATGACCTACCTTTTTAAGGGCCAACTCATATGCCAACTCTTCAGTGAAATATTCCCTAATCCCACTATTCAGAAGTAATTTCTCTTCCCTTTGAACTTTCCTCTTCTTCATTTTATATCTTGGGCAGTGATTATCATAAGGATGCTATCTTTCTTTTGTTGGTAACCTCGAGAGGGGCCTTTAAATCCGATTCACTATCCTATCTTCAACAGCACACCATGTTGCCTTAAAATTGTGCTCAATAAATATTTGACAGATATAGATGGACCAGTGATATGAATTTAATAAATGTTATCATAAAATCCATTTAAGCCATTTGGATGCTATCATGACACCCTCTTTTTATAGATCACTTTTTACTTCCTCAGAAAAAGAAACATACCCTAACCAGGGTATGTTTATTACTGGGTGAGGATGTTAACCAGGGAAAAGTCCTGCATATATACAAGACTCACCCTATAGGCCATGAGACGGTGTCAGGAAATAGAGGAGGATTTCTCCTCTATTCAGGGATGGGGGAGTTTATGGCTCTTGGGCTTGGGGGCTGGTAGTAAGAACCAGAAGAGCAGCAGAGATAACAGTTACTGGGAAAGTAGGGTGTTCATACAGCAGTAAACTGTACGATGGTATCGGGGGGGGGGGGGGTAACACATAAGTTCTGCAGCCAGACAGCTGTGATTAAATCACAACCCCATCACTTATTGCAGTCTTGGACATGGTACTGAATTTCTCTCTGCCTCAGTTTCCTTAAGTGAAAGGACCTATTATAATGATGATGTTGAAAAACAGAAAACATTTAGAAGAGTTTCTTTACAAGGTAAGTAAATAATAAATATTGCTTTTGTTTTGCAGTTTTTGGCCGGGGCTGGGTTTGAACCCACCACCTCCGGCATATGGGGCCAGTGCCCTAACTCCTTTGAGCCACAGGTGCCGCCCAATAAATATTGCTTTTTTAAAAAGAAAGAATGATACAGTTGTTATTATTGCCCCATGATTAAGATCCTAAGGCGTAAATACTAAGCCCCTTGCCCAAGGACGTGAGGGTAATAAATGAGAGAGTTAAGATTTGAATCCAAACCTTCTGGCCTTAGAAATAATGCTTTTTATTAATTCTTTTACCCTGCAGCCTCTCAGAGGCCTCACGAATCACTGGGCTAGAATATTACAAACAGTATCCAGGTTCTACTCGACTGGGTGGAGGACTAGACCAGACAGCTTGGGAGGTTCCTTTCGAGTTTGATGTTCTGTGCGTCTTGGTCCATGCAGGCTATTAGAACAAAAATACCATAGAGTGGGGGGCTTACACACCACAGTAATTGATTCCTCAAAGTTCCCAGTGGAGACTGGGAAGTGCACGATGAAGGTAGGAGCAGACCCAGTGTCCGGCGAGGACCCGCGACCCAGTGTCTCCAGCCCCAACCCATTAAACTGGCCACAGAGCTATACATTTCACTCTGGGTATTTCCCGTTCAGGTCTCAGGTGCCAAAGCTCCTTAGAAGTCCCAAAACCAGAGATGCTGGCGCGGATGTGGAGAAAAGGGAACACTTCTATACTGCTGGTGGGAATGCAAACTAATACGTTCCTTTTGGAAGGATGTTTGGAGAACACTCAGAGATCTAAAAATAGACCTGCCATTAGATCCTATAATTCCTCTACTAGGTATATATCCAGAAGACAAAAAATCACATTATAGGCTCGGCGCCTATGGCTCAATGGGCTAAGGTGCCAGCCACGTACACCTGAGCTGGCAGGTTCAAATCCAGCCTGGGCCTGCCAAACAACAATGACGGCTGCAACCAAAAAATGGCCGGGTGTTGTGGCGGGCACCTGTAGTCCTAGCTACTTGGGAGGCAGAGGCAGGAGACTCACTTGAGCCCAGGAATTGGAGGTTCCTGTGAGCTGTGATGCCACGGCACTCTATCCAGGGTGACAGATTGAGGATCTGTCTCAAATATATATATATATATATATATTTTTTTTAAATATATATATATATTTATTTTTTTTAAATATATATATATATTTATTTAAAAAAAATATTTTTTTTACTGTGTCTTTGGGCAATGAAAAAAATATATATATATTTTAAATATATATATTTATTTTAAAAATATATATTTTACTGTGTCTTTGAATGGGCAATGAAAAAAATATATATTTTTATAAATATGTACATATTTATTTAAAAAAAATATATATTTTTTACTATGTCTTTGAATGGGCAATGATTAAAAATATAAACTGCTGTTGCATAACAAGGAATTTTATTTAACAAATAAAATTTTCTTCTCAGACAATGCTTTTGAAATTTGGACAAGAGGAATCATTGGTGTTAAAGAGGAAGAAGTAAAATGATTTCAAACAGCCTTTTCCTCTCTGACAATACTCCATCCTTCCATCTTCCCGTTCATTTATCCCTCCATGTCCCCGCTTAGAAAGCTAGCAAGATGCATGTCTAAAAGTGTTTTCTAAATAGCATGTGAAGAGAAATTAGGATTTGTCACAGAACAGAAAGCACAGTCAAGCATGTGAGATGCAACGTTCTAAGTGTGATTGCTTTGTTACGTGATATGAGGGGAAAAAGAGAAATAATTGCAAACTCAGACGAGAATCAGAAGGGAGGGCTTATGTGTTTCTAAAGATCAGATGGTCTTTTGAAGTTTCACTCTGCTTCTTCTGGGCAGACTCCTACCACCCCACCCTCCCTCTCCTTTTACCAAGAAGAAAGTGATAGATCATTAAAAGCTCATCACTCACGGGTTCCAAGGAAGAAGTGGCTTTCGAAGAAAGTTTTTTTTTCCCTCTCTCTCGTTCTGGTCCATTAGGTTAATGAGTGAGAGAGGAGAAATCGCCTCAGAGGGACAAGAGAGTCTGAGGTCATAGCAGAAAAAAGAGGGTAAAGATGTTTGGTGAGAAATGAACTTAGGTAAACAGAGGCTGGGTTTATGGGGAAATAAGTGAAAGTGTAGTACTGCAGGCCCTTGGACAGAAAGCCAGGCAGCCCGGGTTCCCCAAAAGGCTATTTGGTCCACCTCCTTATGAAGCAACTGGAAGGCGTTTCCAGGAACGGAGCGGCAGAGCCCGGTGCTTCCTCTGCTCACAGCAGTGCAATAGATCTGCTTCCTTTCAGACACTTGTCAATTCCTTCATTCATCTTTTAGGGGTGTCTCTAGGCCAGTGATTTTCAACCAGTGTGCCACATCATGAGAGGATCTTGGGTGTTCCTTGAAAATTTTTAAAGACCATTCATTACATTTTTTTTGAAAGAAGTTCAAAGCACAGTAAATATATTCTTTTTTTACTCTTTTTTTTTTTTTTTACCTAAGTATACTGCAGAAGTTTTTCTATAGGTTCCAGTGTGGTGTGAGATTTAAGAGGTGGGAAAACACTGCTCTGGGTGCTAGAATATGAAATAAAATATTCAAATCCAAGTAATGTTTGAGGTATTAAGTAAATTGCAAATTTTAAAGAGCTGTGGTTCAAATTTCTTTAAAATCCTAAAAAATGTCATCCTAGAGGATTTTTGGTTGTCTGGTATCTAATAATATTCTACACAGAGTGATAACTTATCAAATGTAAATATTATGAATAGAAATTCTTACAATTGTGGTATGTCAACTTAGCTAAGCTGGAACTACATTTCTTCAGATTCCTTTCCTTGTACGGTACTGGGCTAGTACTGGACACAGGAGACGTCTGACGTGAAAGTGAGCCGACTGCCGAGGACCGAAGGCTGGTGCGAGGCTCCAGGTGCAGTGGGAGATGGCACACGCTGAGGCTGATCTGCCGGCTGGCCTGGGTGGTGTGGCTTAGCATCCCAACCCATGGCTCTTCCAGATCCCAAAAGATCTGCTCCTTCCACTTCTCCAAGGCCTGAAGAAGGTGCACGCACAGCTCTGTGCTGAAAGGTCCCCTCTTCTCCCTCGGGTAGCCAGTAGCATGGAGGCTAGCGGTAGTGACGAATAGATGCAGGTTCTAGTTAACTTCTCGGGGCTCTAGCTCATCAGTGAAGGATCTCACCTATCCTTGCTTTGAATCACATCCAGATTCCTTCCCACTTGGCAGTCTGGAAGACCCAAAGGCTCCATATTTCAGGCTTGGCATCAGGTTCAGAGCCTATAGCCTGCAGATTTCGCCCCACTGTTCCCACAATTGCATCAAAGTCTAACTCCTGTACTCCCTATGTTTGATCATTTGCGGCAAGTCTGCTTCTTGATCAAACCTTGACCGATAAAACAACCCTATAATGTATGAAAACTACTCAAGTTCAAATTAGGGACACTCACCCAAAGTCACCGAACCTGTAAATGGCACAGTCAGGATTTGTACACAGGTCTGACTGGAAGCCTGAGCCTTCAACCCCTGTGCTTCAGATTTCCCGTCCGTCGAGATGTGGGTCAGATGTTTCCAGGGTTGGGCCTACCTTGGTCTCTCTAACAAGAGATAATCTAGCCTCTCTACACCCGCAGCATTTTTATTTATGACTTGTCTAGCAATTATACATTTTGCATTAATAATGGCTATCTATGCCCCCGTTGATTCATTCCTTTAACAAATATTTGCATATTTGTGTCAGGTGTGGATCTTGATGCTGGGGATTCAGCAGGGGTGCAACAGATAAAATCTTTGCCCTTGCAGAGCTTCTGTTTTAGTGGGGGAGACATTAAAGGGAACATATACATGTATATTGTGAAGGGTGCTGATGGCTGCTATGGAGAAAATGAGATATATAGACATCGTCACAGAGACCTTTTCCAAAGGGTGTTTGGGGCAGCTTATCTGAAAAGGTTGTACTTGAGTAGAGTCATGAAAGACACAGGGGGCCAGCTACCAGATGTCTGGAACACAGTACAGATGTTAGGAAGAGAGAACAGAACATTCAAAGGCCAGAGGCAAAAGGACACACAGGAAGGAGACAGTGTGACCAGTGTGCTGGAGCGAGGTGGGGAGGAGGCTGGAAGTGGATGGGGTCAGAAAGGCAGCAGGATGAGCAATTTGTGGGGTCTTTTGCTTATATTCCGAGTCACCTGCAAAGCCACTGGGGGGTTTTTGAGAAGAGGAGTGACTGATGAGACTCACACGTTGACATGACACATGAGAGATGATGAGCAGGACATCCGTTAAGAGGTTCTCGGTGACCACCACAGGCATGAGACAAGGGTGGCTTGGGTCCGGGTGGCGGCAGTAGAGAAGGTAGAAAGTGGAGGTTCTGTATGTATTCTGAGGGTAGATTCAATAAGTCTTTCTGAAGGGTTTCCGGGGAGGGTGATAGGAAGAAAGAAGCCAATGGTGGTTCCAAGGGTTTTGGCCTGAGCGCCTGGAAGGGTTGTTGTTTGCTGAGAGAGACAAGATGATGGGATAAGGTCACTGGAGGGATGTCAAGGGCGTGGCTAATGACACATTAAGTCTGAGATGCTTATTAGTCAGATGCAGCAGAGAAACCAGAATTAGTAGAATGTGTATGTAGACACAGAGGTTTATTCGAAGGAATTGGCTCCTAGGGTTATGGAGGTGGGCAAGTCCCAGCCACCACCTGCAGGGTGAGTTGGCAGGCTGGACACCTAGGAAAGCCCATGGTGTCATTCCAGCCTCAGGACCAATAGGCCTGAGACTCAGCAAGAGCCAGAGTTTCAGTTTGAGTCTGAAGGCAAGAGAAAAGTCAGCCATTGTTCCAGTTTGCAGGCAGGCAGACGTTTCTATAACTTGAGTGTGCTATTCAGGCCTTCCATAGATTGGATAAAACCCACCCAATTATAGAGGGCATTTTTTTGGCTCAGTGTACCCATTTAACTCTTAAACTTACCAAAAATCACCCTCAGAATAATGTGTGACCAAATACCTGGGCATCTCACGGCCCATTCGAGACACACACACATTAACTGTCATAGATACCTTTTAGATGCTCCCAAGGAAGGCAACCAAATGTGTGCCTGGGCTTCATAAGGGCAGCCTGGACAGGAGAAATGGCTTTGGGAGCCTTGTTTATACTGAAATCTTCCTGAACTTGTTCAACATTTGTATCCAGAACAGAAATAGGGGCTCAATGCACAGCCATAGTTGGGGGGAAAAACTAAGAATAAAAAAAATCACGCAAATGTTTAAGTAGTTAATAACCCTAACTACTTTAATTGGATCCCAACATAATCCAAATACCCAATAATAGTATTCTCTAGAGAAACATTACATTACTGCAATCAAAATTAGGGGAATTTTGAATACTTCAAATAAAGTAGTGGTGCATTTGCAGATCAAAGAATGCAAACATATTGTTCATGCGATTTTTATCAAGAGAATTAAATACTAGAAAGAAAGCCCAAGAAAATGAGCCCAACTGGCTGGAAAAAACAGCTAATCAAAAACTGCTTGAACAAATGAAAAACGATCTTTGGGCAATGAAAAGAAAACTGGTTGCAGCACAAAACTTTCAAGAGACTATCAATACTTTTCTTGGAAAATGAATAAACATAAAGCTGAGTTTGATACACAAATAAAATAAACATAGAAAATCAATAAGTAGGAACCAGAAATCATCTTTTTACCAAAGATGGGTAATGGATAGTCTCATTTACAAAAATGTGAAGCCGTGGCAGAGATTATGAATTCATCTTTCCGTTTGTTCCGATTTAGGGAAAGGATAGAATGTAAGGCAGACTAATCGTGCACGCAAAGAATAAAAATTTTTTAATAAAAGTAGAAGCACAATATCAAGACAGTTTTATATACCTAAGAAATAAAGTGTATTTGTTACTCAAACTAGAGAAAAACATTTAGCTGAGTTTACAGAAAGAAGAGTTGATACAGGAGGCATCTGACCTCCCCTGACAAGTAACAGGCTGAATAATCAATGTCTTTTGAGGTTCTGTGACTCTGCTTTTTAATTTGAAGTATCACTGAAAGCAATTTCCTGGCATTCCAGAATCTAGCTCTAGGGGCAAAGTAATTGGTGACCCTTGGTCTATATAAACAATCTGAATAACAAAGATCACAAAAGGGATATTAGAGGGGCGTTTAATTTAAATTGTATCTTTCTAGGCTGTCTGCTCTGGAAGATGGATCTTCAGAACCGTATGGTGACAAAAGACACCTTGGAAATGGGGAAGGTTCAGGGGGAAGTGTACAAGGCATCTCTAGCTATTAGAACTGCAGAACTTAGTTGGTCATTCTCCTTTTGTCTCTCCCTCATTTCCACCTTTCTGTATCCAGTCAATAGGGAAGCTGATCCTCTATGGACCGAATCACCTGGAAGCCCGGGAGGAAGTATTTTCCCTTGCTGCATTTGTGAAAGTCACTGTAACCCTCCATACCTGCAGGTATTGTCATGGGGCCCCTCCTCCAAGGCTCAAGCCACACTTCCAGACCAGCCTCCTTCAGGCCTGATGGTGATGGTGGCTTCTCACTGCTGCTCATCTCTGTGTGCCTCTTAGAGGTCGCCTTTACTCGGTCTACACCTCTGTAAACAGTAGCTCTTTCCTTAAAATGTTATCAACCATTTAGATTGGATTCTGCCTCCTGAACAGCACAGGAGTGCTAAATAATTTTTAAGTGGCAACAAAAAGTTGAAAGGTTGTAGAGTTTTACAATCCCCAGAATACTTTCTATGATACTTCAAGTGTAGTGCAACTTAACATGCCACGATAGAGATTGTTGGTGAATTCCAGGATATATGTAAAGATGTTTATTTCCATTGAAATTTCTCAGCCTATAAGGTTTTCTGTCACGTCCACAGAGGATATCCCAGCGGGCAGAGGTTCAACCTTGCAAAACACAAAAGAGTCACTTATATTTCTTATTGCTTTGTGGGCTACATATGGGACATGGCAAGGGAAAGACTAAGGTCGAAATTATCTGAAAACTAATGTTCTCCAGGCGAAAATAAACATAGTCACTGGTACATATTTGTCTTCATGGGACGATGAAAGTCCTGGGAGATTATTCTCCTGTTACCTTGCACTGGTGTTGTCCAGTATAATGAATGCATAAAGCAACACTTGCTGTAGCATTAGACAGAGAAACAGCATGCTGTGAAGTGCCAGGCTCTGGTAATTAAAATGGATCATCACCAAGTTGCACGTCAATTGACAATATTAAAAATGTCCAAGATTACCAAGCATCAACCACTATTGGAAATGCACCTAAAACCTTTTACAGTCACTTATCACATCTAATTGTCTCATACCAGGTATAATTATTCTATTATGTGTAATTTTAGTATCATGGCTTACACCATGTTAATTCACCCTATATGCCATATTGAATTTCTACCCTAAAATTATCAACATATTGATTGCAGTAAGACTAAAAATGAGTTATCCAAGACAGTTATTCTAAGAGGCTTACAGAGAAGCATACTGAACCATTGTTTCATTTATTTGATAAATTTTTCTGAGCACTAATTATATGCTATGATTCTGCCGATACAGTGAATGTAATATGTCCTTGAGGAACACACAGTTCAAAAGAAAGCAGGGTTAGGGAGAGACACATAGTTCTAAACAAAGAGATGTGACAAAAGTGGAGTAAATATGGGGGCCCTGAGCATGTGAGCTGGCACCCCTTGAGGTAGCCTGGGGAGTCACAGATGAGATAATGCCTGAGTTTTCAAGGAGCACAGGGCACAGGCAGCACATTCCAGAAGTAAAACCCTGGCAGAGGATGCTCCATTTAGAGGTTTCCTAGTGATTGAAATGGCTACAGTCCCAGGATTATATAGAGAGATTCTGGGAGAAGGCGCTAGATGGGCGCGCAAAGGTCTCGTGTGCTGAAGGCATCTACCTGTGCTTTATAATTTCTGGACATCAATGATGTTTTTAACAAGTATAATTCATTTTCCTATGTAACAATGAGTTCAGGGGCCCATGAACCAGGCATGGAGGTAGGCTGTGAGTGTATATAGGTGAACCAAATGGAAGGGTTCTCATCCTCATAGAGCTTAGACTCTAAAGGGACAGGAATGGGGTGGACATTGAAAGCAGAAGAATTTTAATGAACAAAATAAAAATAATTTGTATTAGCTCTATGAAAGAAATACAGGGCTGAGGTTGAGAATTCTGGGTCACAGGAATGGATTTTGGAAAGCTTGTTTGGAGAAGACCTCTCTAAGGAGGCATCTGTCATTGAAGGAAAGATCTGAAAGCTGAGCAATTTCCACTTCTACACAGAGGAGGGTAAAGAATGTTGCAGGCACAAGAATGTTCTGGAAGGATGATCTGAGTACCATTACGCCCTGAGATGGGTGAGGAGCTTAACCTACTCTGGGCACTAAAAGACCAGTGAGGCTTCAGCACAGCAAGAGAGAAGGGATTAACCCAAAATGACCTTGGAGGATTCATCAGGAATCAGATCACATCCAGAACAAGAGGTTTTGAGGTTCACTGGAGATGCTCTAGGAAGACAGTTAAAGGCAATGAACAGGGAGGTGACATGGCATCTGCGAGGTAGGGAACAGATTGCAGGTAGGCAGCGATGATAGCAGAGGCACCAGCGTATGGCAATTGTCCAGGGAGGATGTCAGGGGGGGCTGAAACTTTGATGGTGGCAGATGACTGTCAAGAAGTGGGTATATTTGGAGTAGCCCTGTTCTATCTTCTGACAACTAGATGTGGGTTGTGGGAGAAAGCGTGTAGCCACAGACAAGTCCTAGCTTATGGGACCAGACCATTTACTAAAGTGGGGATGGCTGAGGTTGGAGTGGGACAGGGAACAAAATAAATTTACATTTCAGAAAGAAAACATTGCTTGTGACTTGGTGGATTATCTAAGCTTTGAGGAGCATGTCTGGGAGGCAGGAAAGGACAAGGACACTTCTGGACACTGGAAGATTTTATCAATACAGGTTGGAGTTAAGGAGGCCTCCAAGACACATTCAGAAATGACCACAATAAAGACAAATGGGGGTGAGAAATGAATGACCAATGGACGTGCGGATACAGTGGAAGGATGATCTCAAGACATACAGAGAAGGCATGATTTGCTGTGGGAAGGAGAAACAGGCAAATCAGCAGAGTGGGCAGCAAAGCGGGAGAGACGCCAAAGATGGAAAGGGTGAGTCACACTGGCAGCTGAGAGCTCCAGGTGAAACCTCCTGAGAGGTGCCCGTAGACTGGGCAATTAAACACTCAGTGTAGACAGATAGATAGAGAGATAGACAGACAGATAGATATAGATAGATATGACTTTTGTAAGTAGCTTCATTTTGAAGTGAAGGTGAGTTGCAGCATTGAAACCAGGAGCTGGGTGGGGTGTGGTGACTCACACCTATAATCCTACAACACCGCGGCAGGTGGATCGCTTAAGCTCAGGAGTTTGAGACCAGCCTGAGCAAGAGTGAGACCCCATCTCTTCTAAAAATAGAAAAACTAACCAGGCTTGGTGGCGGCGCCTGTGGTCCCAGGCACTCAGGAGGCTGAGGGAAAGGATCACCTGAGCCCAAGACTTGGAGGATGCTGTGAGCTATGATGACACCATAGCACTCTACTCAGGGTGACAGAGTGAGACCAAGTGAGACCCTGTCTCAAAAAAATAGAAAATAAAACCTGGAGCTGATCGCAGCATGAGTGCATGCTAAGAGGTATAAGTCAACACTCAGAGAGCACGTGGGTGGAAGGAGGCTGGGTTAACAGGAAGAAGACCAAGCAAGAAGAAAGAACTCACTCCTTAATACAGCCGGATCTGCCTGAGGTAGCCTCTACCTAATAACTGTCGAGGAAAGAAGTGATAAAATCAAGATGCAAACTCAGTTCAGCTGCATGACCTGCTGTTCCAACCTTTGGTGGCTAAAACCTCTTCCCAGTCCCTTCTCTGTACCCCAGGTTTCTTAGTTGTCAAGCCATGGGAGTGAATGGGGCGACTCACCCAGGCACCCACAGACTGTTCAGATTCAACTATTCTTAGGCACCCCTGTCTATACTGAGGGCCTCAATTCCCTCTGCTTTCCACCTGGCTTCATCCTCGGAGCAGTCCTTGTTTCCTTAAGCTCTGCTGTTAGTCCAGCCACCCAGTTCCAATTATTCCATCTCCTTCTGCCTCTGATTGTTTGCATTTGACACCTGCCAGGGGGACCAGGTCTGATCTTGTCTCCTCTCGTGATAAATCAGTTCCATCCTACTGGCAAAGATAATACTTAGGTAGAGGCGAGGTCAGACCACAGCTAAATTAAATAGCTGGGATATATTTGCAAAAGCATTCACAAAGAAGGTTTTGAAATTCTCTCTCTCTCTCTCTTTCCTGAATGAATAATCTTTAATATCATTTCTGCCTCAGTATCTGTGGGTGCTATTTTCTTGTACTGTTTTCTTTGATCTGAGGATTTGAATATTAACCTCTAAAAGCCAAGGGAGCTGCCATAGTGACAGGGCCCATCATTCTGGAGTCAGTTGTCTGGGTTAGATCCCATAAAGACTGCCTGGCGGACATCCCTACAGCGGTGAGTGGAAGGTAGGAAACGCAGCACTGTCACTCTCTGACCTATAAACACTGAAATTGTGACTGTCCTATATATAGACGTGTCCTACACTGAGCCCCGATGCGTGGACCAAATGTTTTCTTCTTTTACTTTGAAAGGCCCTGGCAGATGCAGGGTGGGTAAGCCTCTGGTCATGTGCCCAGCACCCAGTGCAGCTGCAGAGGGACCCCCTTCTCCAGCCTGTCCCTGGGGGCTGAGAGACATCTTCCACTACTGTTCTGAAAACATCTGGTGTCTCCTCGCAGCATCCTGAGTTATCAGTTGTGACTATGTTGCCCATGGGTGTGGTAAATAAATAGCCATGCTAGCCCACAAAAATCCGTGGAATCCAACGCAGCAGAATTGTTACTCTTACATTTTGCCCGCGCTGTGATTCCACAGTCATGGAGAGGCTAGGCCAGTGTGGATAACACGTTTTGCTGTGTCACTTGAGTTCCAAATTCTTCTAACAACCAACAGATAAGTGAATTTTTGTGACACGACCCTCATGTAAACTGAAAAACGTTCACACTTAGGGTGCTGGTGACAGCGCTTTTATCAGAACTAATAATCCCGCTGTTGCATGCACACTAGCGTGGCTTCATTACACATGTGGACCTCCAAGTAAATGAATTTGGTTTTTTGTTTTTTTGTTTTTCAATTTCAGTTGACTTATTTTTAATGAAAGTGCTCATTCTTTCATTACAACTTTAAATGGTATTGTCTGGAATTAAAGCAAAAGGAACTATTTTGGCTAACAGATCATCAGTTATAAGAAAAGCTATCAGTTCCTGATGTATGAATGTTAGGGGCTGATATAGTCTAGGGATAGTGTAGACCCAGCTACAGCTTCAAGTCCTGCCTGAATGGCCTCTGCAGAGTGGAAATCACAGCGGGGGAGGAGCAGTGGCCGTGGTGGTGGCCGCTGTGGAACTCTCAGGCTTCCTCCCCGTGCACTGTCTCTGGATATGCAAAAGGCAGGTGTTTCCATTTGACCCCTGAGACTAGCAGGTCCAGGGAAAGCAAAGGACCGGCTGAGAATCACTTAGACATGTGTGCACAGCCTTACACCCTTACAGCCCTTCTGCCTGCAAGTCCATTGTTTTCCTACTATTTTTCATTTTTGTTTATAGGCAATAACTGATCTGTATCGCTTTTTGAGGCTTCGTTTGGATAATTCTGGGAAATTAACTTTACTTCTCATTTCATTTTCTTCATTTGTTTAAAAAAACAGAGAGGGAAAATATTTTGTCTCCCGTCCTCCCATTATGTAGAAAGCAAACAAAATGCTCCACACAAGACATCGAACAAACGGTGAAGTGCCATTCCAAGCGGTGGGGTGGGGGAAGGGGGTATAAATGGCCTGGTCTTCAGAAAGGGTTTTTGGATCACTGCTGATGGTTGTTTTTTCTTTAAAATTCATTCACACAAAATAAGGGACCTGGAAAATTGACTGAGCACTGTGAACAGGCATGGGTGGGGGCACGGGCTGCTCAGGAAGGCCAAGCTTCAGATCCTGTCGCCCACTGCGGCCAGTTGGAACCTGCTTTCCGTCATGCTAGCAGAGCACATGGAGGCTACGCCAGGGGCCTGCTGCGGCAGGCGGCCCTCACCCCAGGCCCCCTCACACGCTGCTGACCTTGGTGGTCTGAGCTCTTTTGCCCAACCCAGACCAAGTGTTAGAGGATACACAGGCCGAGCGAGCTGGCGCTTGTCTCCCTCGTCTTTGTAATCAGGCATGACTGAGAAAGTGCTAGGTAGCAGGTGGCCCGACGGCGTCACCAGCTGCACATGCTGTGAGTGTGGCTCTAAAAGTAAACATCAATAACCACTTACTGAAAATTGGTTAAAAGTCCTTACCTGTCCTTTTAAGTAGTGATCATACTAATTCTATTTTGTGCACCGTGGGTTCTGGACATAGGTTGATAGATGACCCAGAAAGACAAGAATATGTACATGTCTGTACTCACACATAAGCGTATCAAGACATAAAATCTGCACGCCTGCATCCACATTTACACCCATATATGTGTATGCACACGTGTGCACATACGCGTGCATTTACATGAGCACGCAGGTGCGCGCATGCCTGTATACGCGCACACACTTGTACAGACTTATACATATATGGGTGTGCATGCACATGGACATGCACATATGCACACACAGACATGTATATATGTCTCCAAGGAACAATTTCGTTTCTTCTACCAAATCATTCACTTTCACGGAAACCAAGCCAAAATGCAATGTCTTTCACCTCAAACATAACTCCCCCCCCTCCTTCCTTCTTACGTCTTTGAGGTAGGCATTTATTGAGTTCCAGTGTGTGTTGAGATGGTAAGCACAGCCCCACACCCCAACACTGAGGGACCCAGGCAACTAGATAATCTTAGAGTTCAGTGGATGGCTGTTTTGATGGGTGAATACAGGAAGAGCAGGGCACCACCAACCTCAGTGTGACTGAAGACCTTCTGGCCAAGGGATACATGAGTTGTTTAAAGGACAAGATGGTCTTCATGGGGATAAAGAGTCCCAGAGAGAGAGAGGAGTGTGTGTGGGCAAAGGTGTGGAGGTCCAGGAGGGCACGGCTCTTTCAGGAATTTCAGGAACGAAGGAAGTAGTGAGGTTGGGTTGATGGAAGTGGGCGGTGGGATGGTGGGAGATGAGCCAGAAGAGATTGATAAGGGTCAGGTAATGGAGAACTCGGATGTCAGGATAAGGAGACTCAACTTGATGTTGAGAAAGCCCCAGGCCCTTTTGGCGTAAGGGAAATAGGTCAGAATGAAAAAGAAATTTTCAAAGTTAAGTGTTCTCCTTGCCTCTCATTTCTTTTGACTCAGTTTCAAGGGGTCGGCGTTCTGGGGACGGTGTACGTGCATCAATCCTGTGCAGATACTGGGTTCATTCATCTGGTTGATTCAGAAAGCTGCCGTCGGCCAGGCTGAGGCATGCATATTTCAGGAGGCAGGTAGCTGTGGGCTCTGTGATCCAAACAGAAGTGAGGGGGGCTGGGCGGATCAGAGATGATGATTGTGATTACGGCCCCAGGAGTAGGGATAATTCCTGATATTTGTACATAACTGTACCACTCTGGGGTGCCCTCGTGCCACTCAGGGAATGCTATTTGGGAAGCATCTGGTGATCTGGTGTGGTGTCTTGAACAGGGATGACGAGACTCTCCCCCCCTCCCCCCCTCCCTTGCAGAGGAGAGCACCACGGTTTGAATAGGAGACAGAGTCACCCTGTCTCCTTAATAATGGCTGCAGTTGGGACATTTGTCAGCCTAAGTGCCTCTTAAGTCTCCTCTCACCTTTCCTAGCTTCATTTTAGGAACAATTACTCTGTGGGTGAATTTAGGGAAAATATTCCCTCTGAAACCTTAAACAGTCTTGCTCTAAGCATGAATCTGTTGGTGGTGGTGATGAAAAAAAAATGTTCCCCAGCAGAAATCTCTCTAGTAAATCAAGGGCTACATCAATTCCCTGTGAGTTAGGGTCTAATATTTCAGTCTTCTGTGCATTTAATGGAAGACATTGTGCCTCTTTCTCTTCCTTCCTTCCTTCCTTCCTCCCTCCTTCCCTCCCTCCCTCTCTCCCTCCCTCTTTCTCTCTCTTTCTTTCTTCTGCATAGTTTAAGGGTTCCCAATGGCAGAAGGCACCAGATAGGTCTGGCTTCCTAATTGTGTCACGGCATGTTCCTCACGATTCTGGGCTCTTTCCTCGGTGTTTGGTACCACAGCACAAGTGGGACAGGCCACTCTTATTTTTAAATCTTTTAGCTTCTCTGCTTCTTTTTTCCCCTCTGTGGCACAGAAAAAAGCCTTTGAATTACTTGCTAGTCAAGCAAAATCATAGAAGAATACAAACCAAATAAACACAACATCTCAGTGGTGAATTTAAGATGGTATTTATTTGATATCTCTGTCCATTAATTTATACTTACCTTCATCTTGGAGGGTAATAGGAATTTATGTTTTTTATAAAGAGAAAAACAATAGCACTGGATCTTGACTGAAAAAATAAAAATTCCATCTCCTAGCTTACCTGCTACAAAGAATATGGTTGGACATTTCCATTCGTCTGCACTTTCTAAGTCTTCACTTGTTAGTTAAAATTGGGCAGGGTCCTTAAGAATCTCACCCTTTGTAGAAAAAAAGGCACAGCATGTGCAATCCTTTGGTGATAGAATTCTCACTATTTTAATTGAAATAAGTCAGTGGAAGCCACTGGGTCCCTACAAAACAGAGTCACTGAGTGATCACTTAGGGAGCCCTTAGGATCCAGTTTTAATATGTCGTCTTAACCTGGTAATACTTTTTGAGCACCGGAGGTGACAAATGTGGCACCACTCCTTATTTTTTGGTGTGTAATCAAACTATCAATGCCTATGTCATGAGACAGAGTGATCATTTTAAATGTTATTATTGGAGTATCATGAGAACAGAAATGACCAGAGGGAGGTGGAGTTCTGAGGGTGACTCAGGGCCCCTGGAGAAGAGCCAGAGGCACTTTCAGAGCCTTGGCCTTCAGTGAGATTATATCGGTTTCCCTGTGGGTGCCATAACAAACCAACCACAAATTCAGTGGCTTACAGCATACGGATGGATTTTTTATCTTGTAGTTTGGAGGTCAGTTCAAATGCACTACCTGTGTTGGAGAATCTGCATTCCTGCTGGAGGTTCTGGGAAAATCTCTTCCTCTGTCTTTCCCAGCTCTTAGGGGCTGCCCATATTCCTTGGCTTGCAGCAATTTCCATCTCCAAAGCATGTCATGCCGACCCCACCCTTCACATTACCTCTCACACTCTCTTATCTCCATCTTATAAGGACCCTTATAAAGAGAGTTATATTGAGGCCAGGACAGATGACTCTAGATAATCTCCTGATCTCAAGATCCTTAACTGCATCTTCCAACTCCCTTTTCCATGTAAGGTAACACATTCACAAATTCCAAGGATTAGGACACGGATACCTTTGGGAGTGCAAGTGTGCAGCCCGCTGTAGGAATGAAAGGGTTTGTCTGGAAAAACCTGATTCCCATTCAAAGTTATTCCAGGTTTAATAAATATTTCTTCTATGAAACTAAGTTATTATTTATTCAGTGAACTGAATTATTTATTGCAGGGCAACTTCAGGTCACCATACTTTGTACTTAACTCTCAATTTAGAAATTTTAGGATAATTCAGGATATCATGGATAGGAATTTTATTTCTTATTGCAGATATCAAATATCATTATAAAGTAATGTATGAACACTCTATTGAATACTATGAAACAATTAAAAGCACGAAAATATGCAGAAATACACAAAATAATTGAGATAATGTATGTGAAATATGAAAATACCCCAAAAGGAAATATATCAAGGGAATAATTGTTATTTCATTAGAAACATGGGAATATAAGTCACACTTTGGTCCTTTCCTCTAATTCCCAGGCATTGTATGGTTAAAAAAGTTTAAAATTCTTTTTAAAAAGGAACATACCAAAGAATTAATAAGTTTCTGACTTAGGGAAGAGATGGAGGAATGGTCATTAATGCCAAGTGCAGAAACAAGGCAGAAAAAGTAACAAGGACAAGGGAGTCATGGGATTTGGAGGTTGATGGTCACTGGTGATTGGCGGTGAGAGAATGGCTTCAGGCATGAAATGGGGATGCAGGAAAGATAGTGAGGGGTTATGTCGGAGACCATCAGGACAACAGCCGAAAATCACTGCTCAGGGAAGGACAGCGAGAACCAAACTTATCCTACCTCCCCATGCTCTCAGGAAGCCAGGAAGCAGTAAGGCCACTCAAGGTCAAGTGAATCTCTGTTTTTACTGTTGCTTTTATTTTTCTTTCTTTGTAAATTTTTTTTTTTTTTTTTTTTTTTTTTGCAGTTTTTGACTGGCGCTGGGTTGAACCCATGACCTCTGGTATACGGGGCCGGTGCCCTACTCCTTTGAGTCACAGGTGCTGCCTGTAAATTATTTTTAAAAAGAGAAATATGATTATTCTCACATCTTACCAAAACATTAGGCAGATCTGTGTAATGAGAGCAAGCCTACACTCAACACTTTAAATTGTCCTAACTGGATACTCCATCTTGTAGGAAAGAGAAATCGTGCCTGGCAGTGGGATAAATGTGAGAATAGCCTTTCCTCTCCCTAACTTCCGCGTGATAAGCGGCATTGTCCACATTTTTAAAATGTGTGGTTTGGACCCGATGGTTCCTAATGGTCACTTACGCTGTTATATTTTATATCCATCTCTGAAACCACCAGGTCAATTGAAAGCGTCTTAGTTTCACTCTCTCATCAGAATGACGAGACCAAGGCATCATGATGAAGCACAGAGACTGGATTTGGCTTCACATCCACATGCCTTATTCCTACACAGCCCCATCAGCTCACGTGCCTGGAAGCTTGTTTGTGCAATTCAACAGCTGAGAAAAGATTGGTAAAGCAGAAGGAGGTAGTATCATCAATTCTCCTTCTTATTGGTATCAGAAGGCAGGTAAACACATACCATCCACCTCAGCAAAGGACTGAAAATTATTATTAAGTGAAAAATTAAAGTGGAAAAAGTAAAGGTGTGCTGGAGAATGCACATTTTACTTCTCTGTCAGAGCTGGCCAAAGTGCCTTCCAAGATGTGCCCAACTGTGGGAGTGAAATTGTCCAACAGTAGGACACAGGTGCTCACCACTATGGGCTTAGAAGAAATGCAAATGGGTATCTGGGCATTTGGCACAGTCTGATGGCAGTTTGACAGGGCTCAGACGAAGAGAGCGGGAGAGATCAGTTGGACGGTGAGAAGGCGTTTGCCAAACTGCATCTCCCCAACAGGTCCACATCACAGGCAGTGAGGGGAGGGAATTTGATGGGAAACAGAAGAGCTCTTCTTGAGTTCTGTGTCATAGAACAGAAATAACTAGAAAACAGAGATAACTAGAGTTTGAGACTGCTGAATTTTGACTAATTACTATGAGAGAATTTGATGCAATATTTACTAAATATTACAATAGAAGGACTAAACAGCTGAAATGGAGAAATACACAAAATGATCAATGGTGCTGAAGGCAGAAGAGATAATCTAATTGGAAAAATGTCTCAGAGTCACATGCAGATTAAGGTATCCTCAATTTCTTGTTGAAAAGATATTAGAGTTGATAATAGAGCTCTGTTCTTTAACCTTTGATACCCCCTGCATTCATGCCCAACTTACCTATGTGGTAACTGCATGGTAAGCTGTACATATTTTTAATCTTTGGTAATGAACTCAAACATTTCTATTGACATCATAAAAATCATGGGTTTAATTATTCTCCAGATATAGCACTAGACATATCTATACTTGTTGTAATTTACAAAGAATGTTTATTCTTTTTTCCCCCTTTCCAAGATAGCCCAGTCCTTGCCAAGACTGAATACACAAAAAAGGTGAGTAATTCCCAAGAAGGAATTCAAGGGTTCTGTACAATAATAAGCAGCACCACCAACATAAATCTGATGGGTGCCCCTATAGCCTGCTTCTTGGTGATTGCCCAAAATTCACTAAATCTTTACTCTCATATTGAAAGTTTAAAAAATGCTCCAAAATGAGTTAACCTAAGTCAACTCTTCTAACATATCAAAAGTACAATACCTTCCTCTCTCAAAGGGAAGGCGGCCCAAAGTCTCCCTAGTCAGTCCATTCTTCTGCAAGCCTAGATTACCAAGCAAGGCCCACTCCTCCTCGTCCCTTGTAATCAATAGTCTTCCACTTTGGAGATAAATGGCATAAATATTACCAATATGCACTGCATGTGTGTAAGATAGTTGAGGAAGGGAGAGCAAAGTGAAGATAAATTAGAGAAAACATTTAATATATGCCAAGCATAGCAAAGATGGAAACATGAGAAAGCTGCAATTATTAGTTCTGTAACTTGTCACCAGGTGCTAACCGCGTAGTAATGACTTCCTTCTTCCACTCCCTACTTTGACTTCCCTTTGACAGAGGCTCTTCACTAGGCATCGATTTCTGAGCCCAAGGTGGGTCTCTTCAGGTTGCATGACTCATCCCACGGACCTGCTATTATAAGGTGCTTCCCGGACTTGCCAGGCTTCCATCCGCGCACGTTCCTTCCACCCTTGTGTGGTAGCCCTATTTTTTCCCTTGATAGTCAGGGTCAAACACACCAGCCCAAACACCAAGCCTTCTTTTGCTTTTTTGTCTGATGACATAAGGGGCCTGAACAAACCAGGTTGCAAGGAAGAAAGTACTGCTCCATTGGAGCCATTCGGTGTCCTCTGGTGGAAAGTCCCTTAGAAGCTTAAACCTCTCAACCAGAAGATCTCAGAGTTACAAGAGCAGTGAACAAAACTTTCACAAGTAGCTCACTGGGTACAGCCCCCAGAGACATCATCTTCCTTTTCTGCAGCTATGACAATGGTGATCAAGATGCTGGTGACCAAAGTGACAAGACCAGGACCAGCTGTCCCCTTACTGAGTGGTTTCTTGACAGAGGTGGATGTACCAGATAAGATAGATCCTCAAGCTCATGCTCAAACTGATTCTGGAAAAGAAGATGAATAAATTTTTAAGATGTCAGGATTCAGGAAAAGTTCCCTTCTCATATTCAAAAGGTATAGTTTTCTTTAGGGGCAAAAATACCTAAAATTTTTTCAGTAAAGATAAATTTCAACAGTACTATATTTTTCACCATTTCCCTTGGATCATCCATTAAGCTTCCCTATGTTTCTGGGTTTGATTTGGCCAGATTAGGGAAAAACAACATTTCATTTAAAATATTTCACTCTTTAAAAAAATCACCTATTCAATAAGTATTTGCAGAATTGTGTCCCTACACCTGTGGCAGACAGAACAGCAGTCACCAGAGATGTCCACATTCTAACCCGTGAACCTAGAAGTATGTTAACTTATATAGGAAAAGGGACTTCGCATATATCATTGAACTAAGAATCTTTTGATTGGGGGATTATCCCAGATTATCTGGAGGGGCTCAAGGTAAGTACAAGGTCCTTATGAGAGACAAGTCAGGAGATGAAGGCCCCAGATGTGATGGAACAAGCAGAAGTCAGAGAGAGAAGCCAGGGAGGGGAGAGAGAGATTGAGGATGCTACACCATGGCGCCAAGAGCGTGGCATGCACGTGACCTCTAAGCTGGGAATGGCAAGGGAATAATTCCCTTCCTTAGAGCCCCCAGAGGCAAGGGAGCTCTGCCAACACCTTCATCATGGTTCCACCCATTTTGGACTCCTGCCCTCCAGAATGATAAGGTAATAGATCTGTGTTGTTTTAAACTGCTCAGAGATAGTTTGGTAGGAAACACCTGGGATGACACTATTTTTTAATCTATCAACTCAGACCACTCTTGTGTGTTTCAGAGTTGTGTATCCAGCTGACTTCTTGGAAATCATCACTTAGTGGTCTCGAACAGATCTCAAGCTCAGAAACTTGTAACTTCTCCCTCAAATTTGCCTCTCTTCCAGTAGGTGCTGTATTTGTGAAGGACACAAACCAGAAAGCTGGGGATCATCTCTGATGTCCCTCCCTGGTGACCCCTAACTAAGCCATTACCAGATCTCTTTGATTTCACCTTCTAAACCTCTTTCTCTTGCTCAAATCCAAACTCATTTTTTAATAGAAATGTGATCACAAATAGTCCATGTACTATACAATTTCATAGATTTTTACCGCTTTTCAAGACAAAAATCTGTAACCTGAGCAAAAGGCCCTGTGTACTCCACCCCCTGCCCATCCTTCCAGTACCATCCTTGGTCACTGTCCCCCAAGCCTCTCTCTGCAGCCTCCCTATACTTCTTTTCTGTCTCCTTGATGTGCCATGTTCCTGCCCTCCTTAGGGCCATCACACATGCTGCCAGGACAAGCAGGGACTGGGTTTTCTGGCCTGGCAGCATTCTCAGGAGGTGAGGCTGGGCAGAAGAGTGACCACAAAGCCTGGAGATTCAGGGCATAGTTCAAGGGAACTTGGTAACCTCATCTTGTACGACAGTGAGCAAATCTCTTCTCCTCCAAGGGAACAGGGACAATACATTTTGCTAAAAGATCAGCTTCAGAACATAGTCCAGAGGGGCCCCTGGCTTAGGGAAATGGAACGGGAACCCCTACCACCCCCTCCAACCCACTGTCCCCTGCCATGCTACCACAGAAATGACTTTGCTACAGCCTCGCTGTGCTTATCTGAGGATATTTTCATGTCAAATAGAAAAAGCAAAACTTTTGGAGGAGGCGTGAATAAATGACAAAGAGTGGCCAGAGGGGAAACACAGAGGAGTAGAAATCATGCTAGGTCAAAAGAAAAGATGATTTAACATTATCAAATAAGAGAAGAGAATTAATGTGGCTGAGCAACAAAGAGGTCAGTAACAATGGCAGGTGGATAAATCAGCAGCCAGCGAGGAGGTGACGGTGAGCAATCATCACTAACAAAGCTGGTCTGCAAAGGGAAGGAAATGAAGTAGTAGGTTGCAGAGACTGAAATGTAAAGGGAGGCTTGTGTTGAGTGTTTTGAGATGGGAGACAGTAGCATGTGGTTACACATGTGTGCGTTACTCCTTGTTCTCCCTGGCTGTGGAAGTGATCAGGTCTTCAATTATTTTTATCAAAGCAATATGTGTATGTGTACTAAATTTTACAAAGTCAAATGGTTCAAAGCTATTAAGAATAAACGTAATCCCTGCCTTAGCGACCCACTTCCAAAACCAACTTTCTTTCTTTCTTTCTTTCTTTCTTTCTTTCTTTCTTTCTTTCTTTCTTTCTTTCTTTCTTTCTTGCTTTCTTGCTTTCTTGCTTTCTTGCTTTCTTGCTTTCTTGCTTTCTTGCTTTCTTGCTTTCTTGCTTTCTTTCTTT
>CAUYRH010149956.1:0-10270 GCA_963574655.1 Perodicticus potto | reverse complement strand
CACCGTACGGTTGTGCCAACCACTCACCCTCCCACCACCCGTCCACCCCCTCCCCTCCCCTCCCTTCCCCCCTTCCCCATTTGAGTGCAGCTAAAACAACATGTCGGTTGTCCACCCCCTCCCCTCCCCTCCCTTGCCCCTTTCCCCATTTAGTGCAGCTAAAACAACAACATTATGTAATTTTCATAATATAGATTATGTTTCTGTTTCAAATGGGGAAAGGGGCAAGGGAGGGGAGGGGAGGGGGTGGACGGGTGGAGGGAGGGTGATTGGTGGGATCACACTTACGGTGCATCTTACAAGTGTACAAGTGAAAATTACTAAAAGTAGAATATAAATGTCTTCATATAGTGATTTAAAGGCCATTTGTGTTTTAGCCTTTGTGTTTTCATACTAGCTTTGAATAATACTATCTATATAAATTTAAAAAATCTCCTGAGATTTTGATAAAGAATTGCATTAACTCTAAATCAATTAGGAGAATAACCATCATTACTATGTTGACTCTTCTAATCCATGAACATGGTTATGTGTCTCCATTTACCGACATCTTCTCTGATTGCTTTCTTCAGTGTTTGTAATTTTCATAATATAGATTATGTTCCTGTTTCAAATGGGGAAAGGGGCAAGGGAGGGGAGGGGAGGGGGTGGACGGGTGGAGGGAGGGTGATTGGTGGGATCACACTTACGGTGCATCTTACAAGGGTACAAGTGAAAATTACTAAAAGTAGAATATAAATGTCTTCATATAGTGATTTAAAGGCCATGAAGGCTATGTTAAATATTTTAATGAAAATATTTTAGATTGTATATAAAGTCAGCACATTGTGCCCCATGATTGCACCAATGTACACAATTATAATTTAATAAAAATTAAAAAAAAAGTTTTCACCTAAGTATTCTATTTTTATTGGGGTTAAAACATGACATTAATTTGGCTTCCACTTGTTCACTGTTAGTACATAGAAGAGATTAACTTTTGTTTTGATTTTATATCTTAAAACCTTGTAAAACTCATTTATTTGTTATAAAAATATGCTTGGTGTTTATATTCATGGGAATTTTCAACATAGACAAGCATATCATCTGCAAATAGAATCTGTTTTATTTTATTTCTTGTATGCTTCTTTCATTTTTCTTCTCAGGATTAATGAAAGGAGTATGTTGGTCGGGGGAAACAGACCAGAAGCTGAACTACTACACTGAACAATTACAAGTACAATTGATTGTAACATGTATGTATTTAGAAAGCTAAATACAATTTTCCACAATTTTTTAAAAGCAAAAGAAACTAGACCATTTATCCCTCCGAGACTCTATAGCTGTGACATCAGTTGACTATGTGAATATTGACCCCATAAGCACTCAGCAGGTGTTGGCATCCCTCTCTTGTGGTAAGGGGGAAGTCAGAAGAGTGGAAGATTGAAGTTCCCGGGACTGCCTAAAACCTACTGAGCTCTGCAGGAAATGCTGAAATAATTGGAGGATCGTGCACTTGCCTTGAAGTTTAGGTCCCAGATGAGTGGTCAGGACAAGAGCATGTGGGAGGCCAGTGTCCAGCATGACATCCAAGGGGCTGGAGAAGAATCACGAGCAAGAGGCCAGAGCTCGGTCTTAGTTCAAGAGCAGGATTTGTAATCAGTATGTTAGTCATGAGCCTCTCAGTTGCAAAGGGCAGAAACTTACTTCATTTGCCTTAAATGAAAAAAAAATTTAATAAATAATAAAACTGAAATGTATGAGGTAAAATGTTAACAGATTGCTACCTCAGACTTAATTATGATGCTTAACTATGGTCAGAATTGTCTTTTCAGGTCGCTCTAAGCACAGCATCTGTGGTCACCAGAAACACCAGGGTCACATTCTTTTATAAAGACAGTAGTAGCCCTCAGCACCATGAGAACAGTACTTTCCCAATATTGTCATCATGACCCAGGGGGAGGCCTTGCTGGGCTGGCTGTGGTCACATGACCTTCCCTGAGGAAGGTCATGGCCCTTGAGTTCATCCTTTCATGAATGAACATTCAGTTAACATACACTTACGACAAATTTGCTAAAATCCAAGTGCAGCTCAAGAACTAGCTCCTGGAGACTAAAAATGGTGTGATCTCTTCCTGGTTATTGTTTTGAGAGAGTGGTTTTGTAAGGGAGGGATGTGGCTCCTGAAACCAAAAGGTAAGCGATTGGGAAAAAAAAAAGAAAGAAAGAAATAAAACACAGACAACAGCAGCATGTATTCAGCACACAAGAGATGTCTGTTACAATTGTCATCTGAAAGTCACAGCTGCCACCTTCAAGGTCTTCCATATGCCTGTTACCTTGTTTATTTCATGAGAACCATAGGAGACAGCGTTATGAAGATGTTTTACTGATGAAGAAAATCTACTCAGAATGATTAGGCAACTTAGATCACATGACTTGTGAGCACAGTCTGGGTCTTCGTATCTCACTCTGTGTCATCGAAGCTTGTGCCCTTCATCGACCTGCTCTGCTGTGTGGGTAAGCCCCACCGGCCTGCACATGAAGTGCCCAAATGAGTTGGGGGAACTGTCTTGTGTGATACTAAAATATTGTGAATCTGGATTTCACACTAAGATTAAAACCTAAGACCCCTCACCCTGTTCTTTTTTACCTACCACCCAATTATTTTTATGGTAATAACCAGTGTGTACACATCTGGAATTGTGTTTGCTGTATGTCTGTTGCAGATCTTTGAAACCTAGGATAGTATAGTGTGTTATCCAGGACACTGCTGCCCACCTCGGCTATTTGGCTTCACAGATTCTGCATCTGTAAGTCATGATCTTCTGTCTTCTTAAGGATGATGGAAGTAAATAAATAAATAAATAAATAAATAAATAAATAAAAGGATGATAGAAGCTCCTGAACAAGGGAACTTCTGGTTCTGAGCAACTCTGGTTGACACAGATCATCTACAGAAATAGTTGGTAAAATTCTGCTTTCTCTTGCCCTGCCTCATGGCTTTGAACAGTAGGAAGGTGCTGAGGTAGAAACAAGAAAAGACTCAACAGCAAAAGGCAGAGAGGTCCTGGTTTTGTTCCACATGGTAACAGTCTCTATCTTCTTAGCCAATGGATATGTGGAGGGATTGGGGCAAAAAAACTAAAAAATGAGTTTTCAAATTTTCCCAGAAAGAAAACTCCTTTGGCCCAGCAAAGCCACACACAAAGGCAGTGCCGGACTATCAAAACCTCCTGGGCTTCTCTGTGGGTCCTCACAACTGCAAGTGAGATAATCAGCAAGGGAAACCATAATGACTTCCAGAGAGTGCAGAGCCCTGCGAGTTACACTATGTAGAGCATGTTGGGTACAAAGGTATCTTTATAAACAAGAGCAACAGGGTTTAAAAACACAAAACACGCAACTAATCATTGGATGGACTTGCAGCTACAGCAACATCCAGGTGGGAGTGCTTCCAGGAAAAGCCATGTTGCAAATTTTCAAGCTGCCATTCATTACGTGCCAGAATTCCGCATTCAGCGTGGTAGGGGAAGTCTTTGAAGGAGAAGATGTACATTTGACAATGATTATGCTGGACAGAAGTTACTGAGAGAAAGTAATACAGCACCTCAGAAGACTGAGGAACCTTGGAAAAGTTAACTTACAGTCAAACTACCAACCTCAGCTGAACGCACTGCTCGCCCTCCTGTGGTTTTCATTCAGCCTTCAGTGAGACACAGAGAGGAAGGTGGAGCCTGGAAGTCCTGGGTCTGCCAGGAGGACCAGCCTGGCCCTGGGCTGAAAGGCAATGTTGAGTCTTTCCATGAAAAACACACAAAAACCCATATTATTATTAAAAATAATTAATAAGGGTCAATTTAAGGATTGTTTTAGAGACTGAATGGCATCATGTCTAGTGAGCTATCCATGGCAGCAGGTGCTTTTTTATATGGATGGTTTGAGCATTGACTACATCACAGCCATTTTCCTTGGCATCAGTGACACTGAGATGGAAGGGGTCTTGCCTGCCACCGAGGGGCCTAAGTGTCAGAGGCAGAGACAGCAGTGGAGCAGTGACGTCCCCTGTGCAGGGAGTTCAGTGACCATCAGACTGACAGGACTCAGACGGGCACCCAAAGGTGGGGAGGGTTCAGGGATGTCTCCTGCAGAAGGTAAGTCAAGCTGGGATTTAGGGGACGGAAGAGAGTTCCAGGCAGTTGTGGGACTAATGAAAACCAGGGTATGGGTGAGGGCATTTGAAGTGGGCAGTCACGCTGCTGGGGAACTTAGAGCACCAGGGTCCAGAACTGCAGTTTTATTGTCCAGCAAAGTGAGAAATCAATGCTGAGCTTTCATGTCTCAATCTGCTGGAAATTGTTTATATTTTACTTTATTCCCATTTCCTTTTCTTTACTGAGGTATTTGCATCTTACAGGAATTTTTTCTTCTCTTCTCGTGACTTCTTAGTTGGATCGGACCCTTATAAGACTAGACAGATTAACAAGAGGAAAAACAAACCACAGTTTACTAATACGCACATTTCATAGCTACCTGGGAACACATGGGAAATGAGTTATTCTCAGTGAGGTGGCTTTGAGTTCCAGCCTGAAAAGCTTCAGGAGTAAATCTTAAATGGCAGGACAAAGGGAAGGCAGGTAAAGGCTCGTTAATGAGGCTTGTTAATGTAGATTTCTCTGGTTTCTCTCACAGCCAAAAAGCTTCTAAAGCTGCCTTGGGTGGTTAACCTTTGTTCTCACTTGCAGAAGGGGTGGTAGGATTTCTTCTATGTTTGTAAATCTGTGTCCTGCTTTTGGGCAAATAGAAGGAGGGCAGAGAGCTTTCCTGTACCGTCTTCCCTCAACAACCCTAAGGCGAAAGGGACATATTCGGGGATGACACGTCTGGTCCTTCATATACCTTAACCAGGAAGACTTAGAGGCCCAAGAGCTTCACTTCAAGCCCTGGGAGACCCATTGAATCAGGGCTCACTGACAACAGTGCTCCCATGTGGGCAACCAGGGCTTATCTCTGTAAAATGTTAAATCCAAAGAATTCACCACTCAGTGACAGGTAACGCCCTGAATAGTTAATCAGGATCATCTGAGAGAGGAAACCAATCTCTCAACAGCAGTTTGGACCTGCTGTATACATAGTGCAAACCCGTGAGATAAGCATCGATGGGACCTTGGTTAATGTCACTGGCTGTCTGGGAAGAGCCCCCATTCCTGATCCAGACCCAATCCTGAGGTCTGTCAGCCTGCTGACACTCTGCTCACATGTTGGCTCATGTGACACTTCAGTTCAGGTTTCCTGGATGTAACATTTGCCCAGTTCTGTCTTAATATAGAGCCTGGTTCTCAGTCCTGAGTCCCTGAAGGGAAGGAGTCTATATGTACATGTGTGTGCACATCTGCGGAACCAAGTCAAATTCTGGTCACATTGATTCTGAAATTGGATTCTTAACAGACATGTTCCACTATTGTCATTGAATCTCTAATGCCCAAAACGAAAGCTAAACAACTTCTTCTTCTTCCTCTTCTTCTTCTTCTTCTTCTTCTTCTTCTTCTTCTTCTTCTTCTTTTTCTTCTTCTTCTTCTTCTTCTTCTTCTCCTCTTCCTCTTCCTCCTCCTCCTCCTCCTTCTTCTTTTTTTTAAGAGAGAGTTTCACTTTATCACTCTCGGTAGAGTGTTGTGGCATCACGGCTCTCAGCAACCTCCAACTCCTTGGGCTTAGGCGATTCTCTTGCCTCAGCCTCATGAGTAGCTGGGACTACGGGCACCTGCCACAACGCCTGGCTATTTTTTTGTTGCAGTTTGGCCGGGGCTGGGTTGGAACCCACCAGTGGTGCCTTACCCACTGAGCCATAGGCGCCACCCCAAAGCTAAACTTCTTGATGTACTAAAAAAGAGAAAGCAGACACAGCTTGGTGGCCTGGGGAAAAATCAGAAGTTTTCAACTTTCCTTCTAAAGTAATACCCTATGGTACTTTTCAAGAGCTGAAGGAAATAGTTCAAGCTTTCCCCTTCCTAATCTTTGTCACCCTACTGCACCAATGTCGGTAAACACAGGCATGTGTAGTCACAGCCTTCAGAATAAGTGATAGAGACTCTGTGCATCTGTTCAGCATTCAAAACTATATTTATGTGAAAATCATGCATGGAATGAATGAGCCATGAAGTCAGAAGTCAGGCAGGATGGGATTTTTAAGCTAAGGTACTACAGTAATGCTTACACTGCCCTGCTGTATGTTTTTAGTTTATATGTAATTAGGTTGCCATTGCAATTATGGGGAGCTTTGAAATGCCTGGATCATGTGTATAGGCCTTTATTTATTGTGCCTAATTGCATTCTGAGCAGCAATGTTCTGAGGCTCTTCAAGAAAAATAAGACAAGATGGACAGAGAACATGGTACCTGCAACTGGGCTCATGCTGGTGCAGCCAGACGAAATGCATGCCCCTTACTTTTTAAATGTTCATCTCTAATGTTCAAAATTAGAAATGAGAACAATAGCTTGGAGAGAAATTCATGTGCCTCATATCTTTTTTGCCTAAACAGAAGGGTTTCCACTGATCTCAGTATGTTCATCCATCAGAGCACTGATTCATTTTACCTTTACTTAAATGACAAGCACGGGACACACTAGGATTTTTAGCTCAAAACACAAGTGATTCTTCCCTGAAAACGGAATCCTGTACAGACAGCAGTCAGAGAGTGACGGAGGGAAAGCAGTGCCCCCTGAGCCCACCTGGGATGTCATGATACTCTTAATTGAAATTGAACTTGACCTTTTTGACTTTTCATAGATCGTTCCAGCGTAATTATGTCTTTAAATCAATGAGTCAAACTTTGGCAAACAGCCGCTCAGTAGAGCACTGGAAATATGAAGGCCTTACAGAGTGGCCCTCACTCCTGGTGCCACATAAAGATGGTCTGCACGCTCGGTGCACGCCACAGAGCAATGACGTCAGAGTCGTAGGCATTGGTATTTTTGAAGTTCCTTGCTACTAAAGATTAAGAATTAGTACCTTAAGCAATGAATTGGACTATATGTACTTGCACTTGAGGCAAACTATTGCCTTTGTTAAAAAAGTTACAGTCCATTTGAAAGCAGTGTGGTAGACGGTAAAGTAGTGATCACAGTTGTGGTTGTCATGATAGTTCCTTGGTGATAGCTGTTTAATACCCGTGTTCCCACCTTCTGATAAGCTCTGCACATTCATTTATTTAATCATGAATTCTCCACAGCAACATTAAAAGACAGGAATTTGTACTGTCTCCATGTCACAGATGAGGAAACTCTGATTCATAAAATGTGGGTAAGTTGTCCAAAATTACATTTATTCAGAGGTAAAACTAGTCTCAGATTTAAATCCAGGTGTGTCTCACTCAAGATTCATAGGTCTTGACCACTGAGGTTTCACTTTCAAAAATTCCTAAAAGGGTAACATCCCATTTTCATTCCATTAAGATGCATTTTTTTTTTTTTACCTAATGCAGGACCATTCATATCACCCTCACTTTAAAACTGTATCAAATATTTCAAATATACCTCAGCAACAGTTATACACAGCTTTTGTTTGGAGATCAACACAGATATTACATATTCCCCAAATATGAAAATATACATTTATGTAATACTGTGCCTATAATGAGCTCAAAGAATAAAATTGTTCTGGAAAATAGTATGATTAAAATGGCCAGAAAACTCTGGTACCATGAAAATGTTATATATATTTTTAAAAATCAAAAAGAAAAGAACAACTCTAAAAATAGGGATAAAAATGTAAACAAATAAACCTAAAATATTTCATATCAGAGAGACTCAGAGGATTAAGTTATTTTAAAATCTAAGTATGTCCAAGCATAAAAGTGAACACCAAGACAAATTTCATCTGGTAAACTAATAATATTTTGTTACATGTCTTCCATCAGCAATATTCATATTGCTATTCTACTGTTTTAAGTCCAAGTCTATGACCCATAATAGTTAGAATAAGATTAAGAAAACAGCCATATGTTTCTATTAATTTAAGAATGAAGATTTTTGTCATAAGGGAAAATAATTAAAAATGAGATAATTTAAATATAAATATATTCATACATTTTTACACAAATTGTAAAGTTATTATGAACACATGACTTTATTCTCTCTGAGAAATATATATTGATGTGATTATAAACCAGAACAAATTAGCATCCCTTCCAATATGGTATCCAAATACCACTCCCCAGCATAAGGAATCAGGGCTCCTTGAAGAACTGGTTGATTCTGGACAGTGCCTGTGGCTCAAAGGAGTAGGGCGCTGGCCCCATATACCAGAGGTGGTGGGTTCAAACCTGGCCCTGGCCAAAAAAAAAAAAAAAACAAAAAACAAAAAAGAAAAAGAAAAGAAAAGAACTGGCTGATTTCACACCTGGAACTGCCCATGCATTAGTCTGAATTGTATGAAATTGTTCCTTGGTAGGTTCAGAAAAGTTGATATTGGCAATTCAAAAGGAGGTCACTTAAAACAAAATGACCCTGGAGCATTTGGTCATGTTGAGAGCAAAGGAATCATCGCAGTCTAACTAGAAGCTCTCTACATAAGAGGCAACTTGAAAAATGAATTCTCACTGGCCTATGATGAGAAAATTGAAGCAGCTAAGAGAATCACAACTACAAACAATGGGGCTACATAATAAAAATCATTATATGTATATATAATGTATATATATGCAGACACATATGTACACATACACATACACACGTGCACACATTCATTAGTTATTAATGATAATGCATAAAAAATAACGTTATTTGTCGATTTAGGAGGCTGCTAAAGCACACACTCATTATTCTAAATATTTATAAATAAAAGAAAATAGCACTTCTCCTGCCATTCCAGTAGGGACTACATTTCAGGACATGAAATACTTGATGGGGTTAAGTTTGTTATAGAAAAAGCCATAGGTAATAAATGTAGGAGAAATTTTAGAATTTGAAAATTACCATTACACAACAGGCATCAATTCTTTCCTTTTTAATTTTTTTACAATTTTTGGCCAGGGCTGGGTTTGCACCTACCACCTCTGGCATATGGGGCCGGCACCCTACTCTTTTGAGCCACAGGCACTGCCCCAAGCATCAATTATTGGTAAAAATTCACAGGAAATATAGACAGGAAAGTCTTTAATGAATGGATCAGAATGACATCTTCTGAACCCAAATATTAATCTTGTTTTTTCTAAAAGTAGAGCATCAGATTGGATGTGCCTCCCTTATATAATGCAATAGAAAACTGTTGGCACTATATTTCAAATATTTAAACAGATATACATAGATATTCATATTATATATATGTATGTGTATATATATAGTGTCATGTTGTAATTTAATCAAGTATTTAAATGAGGTTTGTCTATCTATATAAAATTTGAATTTTATCAAGCATCTGGACCAAATTGCCTAATTAATAGTAAACTGGATAAAGGAATACATTAAATAGAACAAGGTTCAATGAGGCAAATCCATACGTTGAGAAATTCTACAATTTCTTCAAGAAAGAAGTATGGATTGGATTGTGTGTGCTGGAGGGGAGTCTGTTACGGATTGATCGAGGCAAGTCCCAAGTCCACCGGTTCTAGTGAGAGAAGCCTTTATACTCGTACTTGAAGTAACCAACTAAAATCATTTTGTGACTTTCTGAGACAATTGGGGAGATACTGGGGGACAAATACCATGAAGTAACCACAGGTAGGTTAAAAATGGGAAAATCATTATTTGTTTAGGATGTATATTGATATATTCACAAATGTCTAAAGTTTGTTTTGAAATACTCTAGCAACAAAACCCCACAAAACTAATAAACATGGAGAGAACAGAAGCGTCAGAAGGAATGATAATTGGCAAGTGTTGGGTGGGGTGGCCGTCTGTCCCTGGCTGACCAGGGACGTGGCTTGCTGGATTGTGGGGTGCAGGGTGGAAGGCTGGACTGAGGGCAGCGGAGGGCAGGCTGGGCTGGGTCGTCGGGGAGCCCGCAGAGGTGACCGGTCTGTCCACTGCAAGGGCCGAGAAGCAGAGAAAGAACGAGGGACGTAGGCTGGGCCGAATCCAGAAAGGGGACCCTGCCCAGCTTGGGTGACTCGAGTGAGTCGTGGGACAGGGCACCCTCACCCCGGGGGCATGTCGGGTCACCCCTCTGCTCCTGGCATGGCAGGAGGCTGTCTGCTCTCCAGCTGGCTGGCCCTCGGACCCCCTGCCCCCGACGGCCATCGCCAGGGGACACGTGCTGAGAAGCCTATTTCTCTGAGGCAAGGGGACGCTCCCG
>CAUYRH010149955.1:0-14349 GCA_963574655.1 Perodicticus potto | reverse complement strand
CTCAGTAGGACAGGAGCTTCCACACGCTCTCACGTGGAGCCTAGGCTCCTCTCTGACTATGACCTTAAGTGTCGCACCACATGCATCTCTTTACAATACGAAGGTATTGTAACGGCCTTTTCTCAGAGCAAGAGAGGGAGCAAGAAACCACATCCAAGACCCAAGCCACTATCCTCTGTAGCCAAATCTGAGAGGTCACGTATCGGCACATCTGCCATAAACTGTTGGCATCCCCAACCAACCTTGGTACAAGGAAGAAAGCTACAAAAGGCTGTGAATATCAGGAGACAAAATGGCTGATGTCACCCTGGAGGCTGGAGACCAAACAAGGAACAGGTCTTATACCCATGCAGTGGGAAAAGCTCTGACTGTTAATTACAAACCCAGAGAGACAGACACAGTGCATTGAGAGCTTTTAGGTTCAATTTTGCACCTGCAGCCATAGGACAAAAGTAAGCCCAGACCAGAAACCCACCAGTTGTAATCTGTTATGAATGAAATTCTTAATTGATTGGGAGTCACAGATAGACTTAGAAGCAAACGAACAAAAAGACCAACTAATTAGATTCTCAGTTATCTCTCAAAAGGGAGAATTGGCCTTTATCTTTCATCTAACAGAAAATTCCAAATGATTGAGAAAAACAAAATTCCTCACCACTGCTGACAACAAAAAATAATTCATTGGCCAGGCATAAACCATTAACAAAAATAAAACCACAAAATCCGGAGGGAGACGAAAAAATAAATCTAGGGAATGAAAGAGATAAAAAGTTAAAATTATAGCACTGTCGGTATTTACCAGGGGCCAAGGTTAAACAGTCCAGGAGGGATACTTCTCAAGAATTGTAAAGGGAATAGACTGCAAGAGACATGAACAGAAGCTTCTCTGAAGAACACAGGTGCATGGTCTACAGACATATGAAAAAATGCTCATCATCTTTAATCATCAGAGAAATGCAAACCAAAACCACTTTGAGATATTATCTAACTCCAGTAAGAACAGCCCACATCACAAAATCCCAAAATTACAGATGTTCGCGTGGATGTGGAGAAAAGGGAACACTTCTGCACTGCTGATGGGAATACAAGCTAATATGTTCCTTTTGAAAAGTTTGGAGAACACTCAGGGATCTAAATGTAGACCTGCTGTTTGATCCTGCAATTCCTCTACTAGGTGTATATCCAAAAGCCCAAAAATCACTTGGCAACAAAGATACATGCACCACATTGTTCATTGCAGCTCAATTCATAATTGCCAAATCATGGAAGAAGCCCAAGTGCCCATCGACCCATGAATGGATTAATAAATTATGGTATATGTATACCATGGAATACTATGCAGCATTAAAAAAAGATGGAGACTTTATCTCCTTTATGTTTACGTGGAACTGGAAACTATTTTTCTTAGTAAAGTATCTCAGGAATGGAAAGAAATATATCCATTGTACTTAGTACTACTATGAAACCAATTTATAATCACTCACACTTTCATATGAGAGATGAATCACGACTATAGCCCAGGATGAAGGAGGGAAGGGGAGATGGATGGAGATGGAGGGGGGTGGTCTGATAGAGGAAGGGTTAATGTTGGGACCACACCTATGGAGCATATGGCAAGGGTACAAGTCAAATCTATCAAGTATTGAGCACAAATGTCTTAATACGGTGATTAAGTAAATGAGGTTAAATCTATGTTAATTAGTAGGATGTAAACACTCCAATTTGTACAAATAATCAACACACTGAATCCCACAAAGGCATAAAAATGTATCCATAATCTATGTATATATGACTTAATTTAAAAAAAAAGAATAAGACGAAAAAAAAAAGAATTGTAGATTTATTGACTTTCCATTACATAAGTTCACTTGAGCATCTAAGAGAATACCCTCCGAAACTACTGATGCATAATTTTTTTAATTTTTTAAAACATAGTTCTTAAAATATAAAATAGCAAATCATATTTATTCAACTGTGCTTTTAAAAGAAATTTAATAAAGTTAGGATAACATTGCTACATTAGATACAAAACTGATTAATGTCCTACAGGGAAATAATGTATAATATTAGATTTAGCTACACATTTGTCTAGTCTTCATTATAACTAATAGTAGGAAATTCTGAGAAAGTTGCTTAATGTTAGAAGTACAGAATGAGGTTTAGAAATTGAGTCCAGCTAACTGGCTCAAGCTCCACTGAATATATAAGAAATTCTTATCAAGACTGTGATTTAAACAACTCTAATAATTTAATTGAGACCAAAAAAAAAAAAAATGCTGATATGATGAAGTACCAAGCAACCTAAAACAATAGGAAGGGGGTTAAGGAAATAATTAGATGCGACTCCAGTATTTACTTTCAAAATAAATAAGCAGGACGAATATCTCTGAGTATCTCTGAAGGAAACAGAATTGGATACTACACGAGGCTAAAGAAAATGTTGCTAGCAAAAAATTTAAGCAAGTGTTCTGTGTATATTTTGTTTCCCTAGAAAAACACTTAAAAGACAGATGTGCTGAGACTAGTTTGTGTGAATGTAAAAATTATAATGCAAGCTTTTAATATAGCACTACTATTGATTAACCATAGAAGTAACTGTGGTGAACTGACCTCATGGCTGTATTTTGTGTAGATAGAGTGTAAAGAAGGTGATGTCAGAGGGGAGGAGGCTAAAGAAACAATGACCAGAAAGCCTTCCATGCTGACTGTAAGAATTTTCAGGACTGTGGCAGTTAGTGTGGTATTAGATGAACATAAGGTGACAGTGCAGATGAGTATACCGTCACTGGAACAGAGAAGCATTTGAGTATTTTTAAGCATGTAGTGAGAGACAGAAAAGTTTAATCCACAAAGTTTCCTTTGAATTTGAGTATTTTAATATCCAATATTTTGGGGGGGAGGTATTTTCCAAACTTTTATAAAGTAAGAACATAAATAAAAGCAAACAAACCATTGAGTGCCATCATTATCATTTTATTAAGGAAAAGACATATTCACTCTAAGAATGTTGAAAATAATCTCAGAATTGAATAGATTTTAGTTTAGTGAAAAGAGTTGCAGTACTTTTATTTTTCCCACTTCTCTTTGGCCTGATGAAACCATCATTAGGGACTAGCTTCAGCTTTCTGGTGGCATTTGGTGACAGTGACAACTGAGGCAAGGGCAGAGAGGAATTGGCTACAGCCAGTGTGGGGAGGCAGCCTGGGGTCAGGGAAATAGCTTTGGAGGCCAGTTGCTTCTGCACAGATTCCCAATACCAATAATTTATCCTTGGCAAGTGACTTAATCCTTCGGACACTCAATTTCCTTTGAAATGGGGAGATAAGTAGCTCCCTTACAGAGTTTTTATGACAATCAAATAAAAAAAGTCACCTAAATGCAAGGAATCTAATACTTAATAAGGCTTTTATTTATTTATTATTTTAATTGAGACAGGGTCTTGCTATGTCACTATCACTCAAACTGACCTTGAATTCCTAGGCTCACGAGATCGTTCCACCTTAGCTTCCTGAGTAGTTGGAACTACAGGTACGAGCCACCGTTCCTAGCCTAAAAGTTAATAAGCCTTTACTCAATATTATCTGGATAATATCCTTAATGTTGGCGTAGTAAGCTTACTGTTAAAGAAAGTCAAGAAAAACAAAGTGAAAAAGGGATATTATCTGCTACATTTAAAAACTTGTAAAACATCACCATTTGAATTAAAAGAAAGGCACGTAAGTGCTTTTTACCATGTAATGCTGGTTTCTCAAGTATGAACAAATAAGTTCGATAAATGTATAAGAAAACTAAACAGATTTCACAGATACGGATAGTGGAACGAGTTTGTAAATAACCAGGAATAGTATTCCCATATAAGAATATGAAGAGTCTGTGGCAAGGGCCAAAAGAAATAAAAAGCCACCATCCTGCTGACAGTCCATCAGCAATAGAGATACTACCTGACAGTCAAGCACATGAAAAGCCCTAAGAAATAAAAATAATACTGTTAATTTCAGAAGCTAAATCTGTATATGGAATTGAAGAAATACTTGTATGAAAATATAAATTGAATAGAAAAGAATAAAAAAATTAAATGTAGAGAAATGCACACTAAGTTTATCTGAAATTCCATTTTTGTTTAATAAAATAATCTTTTCAGAGGACTATGAACACGTCTTTTTTTTTTTTTTTATGTAGAGACAGAGTCTCACTCTATCGCCCTTGGTAGAGTGCTGTGGCATCACAGCTCACAGCAACCTCCAACTTCTAGGCTTAGGCAGTTCTCTTGCCTCAGCCTCCCAAGTAGCTGGGACTACAGGCAACATGTCTATTTTTCTTCCCTCAAACCACCCAGACATATTTCTTTTCCCTTTAGGTAAGAAAGTATATAAAATGAAAATCAGGGAGCATGATGAAAAATATTTGTGATTCATAAACCCTTATTTTTTGAAGCTCTACATTTTCAAATGTATTTAATATTTCCTCTTGAGTGACTCAAAATTATCATAACCAAATTTTTATATCTAGTCTTCTTCTAAGGCTGTCTACATTAGCTAACTATACTACTACCCATTTCATTATGCAAATGAGAAATCAAATGATCTTTGATAATTAACTCCTAAATCACCTCCATGTTCACTCACCAACAAAATCTTCTTGCTTTTATGTCTTACAGATCTTTTACATCTTTCTATTCCTCCCCCTATCACCACCACCCTAGTCACACTAATGATAACATCGAGCGTTATCATTAATATAATAGCTTCCTCCCTGGTCTCCTAACATTTAGTCAGGTCCCTCCCCTATACCTTCACACTGTTCCCAGAGTTATTTTGTTGAGACACACAAGGTAATTTCACCATCTCTTCCCACTGCTAGAATTATTTCTTGGTGCCCCGTTCCTTTGAGGGCATAATCAGATACCATTGCCAGAGGCTACAGATCCTGCTTCTCAACTCTGATATTCTTTAAGCCTAGGAATTTACTAAAGGAGGCACCGAACTAGTACTTATTTAAAAAGAGAAATTTATGCTGTCATTGATACTCTAAAATGCATAATTTCAGAAAATGTTGGTTTGTAACTAAAGCTTAAATGTATACTTGGCAAGATTCTTTCTATAGCAGAATAAAACACTTGCTGTGAGATTGAATTGTGGGTGAGGCCATGTACTGACACCAGCTTCGCGGAAGAGTCATCCCTTATTCTCTGTCTTCCAGACACACTGGTGATGTTTTTCATTTCCCAAAATTACAACAATGAATCCTGAAGAGGGGTCTCTCCTCGGGGTGTCTGCTGTGCTTGGATTCCCTCCTCTATCTGCCCTCTGGACCCCATATCATCATCCCTTTCACCTCATCAACAATTATAATTCCATCAGATTTCGTTCCAATCCTAAGTCTTCAGGAAAGCCTTCCTAATTACTTCTCTGTCTGGCGCTCTTTGTGAATGTACCTGCTTCACAGTTATCACTGTTGTGATTTTAGATATCAATAGATAGACTGTAGACTGGAAGCTCCCTACAGAATTAACATTTTGTCTTTTTTTTGTTTATTTGGCTCTCTATTGCATCACCTATGCCTAAAAGAACACATTGCACATAGTAGATACTCAAGAAATGTTTGTCCAATGTATGAATAAATAATTAGAGAACAAGAGGTAAACAAAGATGTGAACACTTGGCCCAAGTTCTCCAGCTGTATCTCTTCCCCTCCTCCTTGCTTTCCAGGAGGCTCTTTCAGCACATCATTAACTGGGGGCAAATTACTTAAGAATCTGTGCAGCTGGCTCAGCACTTGTAGCTCAGCGGCTAGAGCGCCAGACACATACACCAGGGATGGAGGATACATACACCCAGCCTGGACCTGCCAAACAACAATGACAACAACAACAAAAATAGCCGGGCATTGTGGTGGGCACCTATAGTCCCAGCTACTTGGGAGGCTGAGGCAAGAGAACCACTTAAGTCCAAGAGTTTGAGTTGCTGTGAGCTGTGATGCCATAGCACTCTATCCAGAGCAACAGTTTGAGACTCTGTCTCACACACACACACAAAGAGAAATCTGTGAAATAAAAGGTGCTAGGTGTTAGAATTCATGATTTACATGGTTCCTTCCAGCTCTGATATTCTTTAAGCCCAGGAATTT
Organism: Perodicticus potto; assembly: GCA_963574655.1. Taxonomy (NCBI): domain Eukaryota; kingdom Metazoa; phylum Chordata; class Mammalia; order Primates; family Lorisidae; genus Perodicticus; species Perodicticus potto. Next base: position 8,223 of record CAUYRH010149955.1, on the reverse strand, counting down.
ACTAATGGAGGCACCAGTCTAGTACTTATTTAAAAAGAGAAATTTATGCTGCTATTGATACTCTAAAATGCATAATTTCAGAAAATGTTGGTTTGTAACTAAAGCTTAAATTTATATTTAGCAAGATTCTTTCTATAGCAGAATAACAAACACTAGCTGTGAGACTGAATTATGGGTGATTCCATGTACTGATTCTATGTTATGCAGGGAATATATAAAGAATTACAGAGAACAACCTTTCAAAAAGCCACTATTCCATTAAGCTGTGTTGTACTTCAATTATACTAATATATATGGAATTATTTAAAATATATTTTTTTGTTGTTGCAATTTTGGCCCAGGCCAGCTTTGCACCCGCCACCCTCAGTGTATGGGGCAGGCACCCTACTCTTTGAGCCATAGGCATTGCCCCTAAATATTTTTATGGTAAGAAACAATGCTTTCAAAACTGTACAAAACAAAGCATAAATGACCTTAGTTAAGGTATTTTTATATCTTATAATATTCGTATATAATACTGTTGAAGAGTAACACTTAAAGTCTTCCTAAACAAAAGGATGAAATTTTGTCAAAACAAAAATATCTTACCTCATATACATTATCATTTGTCATATTTATTGTAGAGCTATTTCAATACAAAGAATTAAGAGAGTAGAACATATAAAAGCTTTTTGGTTAGTTCTAATTTAATTTACTTTTCAAGTTGCAATGTAATGCTATAAAATGCTAGAAATGGACGTCAGGTGTATTACAGCAGAGTCATTACTCAAGTGCACACTTAACAGTAACTACCTGTACTTCAGATATACACGGTTTATTACCTTCACTCATCTATTCTTCTGGAAATGCCAAATCACTAAAGGGAAATGAATGGGGCTTTTTAAATTTAATTTTTTAATGTTCTCTATGTCCTTGATCGATGAAAAGCTATTTCTAAGAGGTTTCTCTTACTCATTGTTGTAGTCCCTGATTTTCCATTAAGCTTTCAGTATTCCTCACTCCTTTATTCTACCAGAAGATTTACCAAACAGTTGAGTCCAGAAACTCGTGGGGTTAGGAGAAGAATTTTATTTCTAGTGCTTCTCTTCGATTCTTATGAGATTATATCCTGTCAGTAATGAACTTCTTTGTATATTTCCTTCTTTTAGCTTTTAGAACTATTCCTACTGAGTTCTTCCAAGGAACACAATATTATTATGTTCTATTTTCCTGATTTCTTATTTTCCCTGGCTTTCAGCATCTACTGTCGTCTTGTCACAAAACTGATTTAGTTGACCCTTTTTGAGAATTATGTTTCTTTATTTTTCTGGTCACTTCTTTCATAGTGAATATAATCCTATGATCCTCACAAACTTTAATACACACAGAAAGTTATTTCAAAATGTGTAAACAAGCAAAAGTGATTTTTCTGCATAGAGCCATTTTCTTACATAAAGTACACCTTTAGTTTCATTGCATCTTGAAGTTTAATCTAAATTTTTCCTCCAGAACAGAAGGGAGCAGTTAGCACAAGGATGTAAACAACAAAGTGAAAAGCCAAAGGACCTCCCTTTGTCTAAATAGATGCCCTTTATTATCCTGTGCCTTCAGGTTGCTCTGAGGATTTCGTGGCTCCTAACCCAGGAAAGAAACCACAGGAGTATGAGAACAAGTATTTCAACTCCTTACTCATGGAAGAGGACCAGTATTTCAAGCACATGGTCTCCACGCTACCCTAAAATCCCTTCATCAGTGTTTTCCGGAGTTTATCTGGCAGGCTGGTCTTGAGTGTTTCAGATGGTATTTGAAACAGAAAGCAAACCTTATTGTGAGGAATTCAGTTTTCCCCTTCATGTTGGCCAGCGCTGTGCCTGACATATGTAGGTGATTAATAAACACTTAATAAAAATGGACAGTCGGCTCGGCGCCTATGGCTCAACAGGCTAAGGCACCAGCCACGTACACCTGAGCTGGCGGGTTCGAATCCAGCCTGGGCCGGCCAAACAACAAGGTGGCTGCAACCAAAAAGAATGGCTGGGCATTGTGGCAGGCGCCTGTGGTCCCAGCTACTTGGGAGGCAGAGGCAGGAGACTCGCTTGGAGGAAGCGAGGAACCTCCAGGAATTGGAGGTTGCTGTGAGCTGTGATGCCACAGCACTCTACCCACGGTGACAGCTTGAGGCTCTGTCTCCAAAAAAAACAATAAATAAATAAAAAATAAAAATGGACAGTGGTAGAAAAGACCAGTTTATCACAATCTTTCTGTGATAGTTGTTGTAAATTGATTTGACAGGCATGGAAATATTGCAGGACACATTTTGGGATCTTCCTAATAATCACTGCATTTTCCCAGGATGGTTTCACATCAATATTTTTAGACATTTAAAAAAAGTATTTAACATCTGAGCATTAAGTCTAATGAGGTGAGGCACTCCCAAGATAAGAAAAGCAATTAGAAAGTTACTTTCAGCTAATATGTGGAAGGAAAAGAGAAAGAAAATTATGCAAATATGAATATAAATGAAAGAGTGAGAATATGGCAATAGGTTTTAATAGAAATGAATGGAAAACTCAAGAGCTGGTTTATTATAATAAAAACAAAATGAAACAATAAAATATTCAGGTGTGACAAATGTAATAGAAGAGAAGTATTAAACACGTAAAATTTGGAGTGGGAACAAAATACCAACAGTTGGAAATGAGAAACCCTGAGAAAGGGGGTAGATTTGTCCAGAAGGAGGACAGATAAGTTGTGTGTTAGTTATTTGTGAGTGTTGTACAGGCACTAATGAACCCTATGGTCACGTATGACAAGATACACAGAGAAAAATTTGTGAGCAAGGATTCCCTGCTTCTGTGATTGTTTTATGGAGTCAGGCTTTGCTGTTTTCAGCTGACTGTAATGCAGAATGCTCAAGTAGAAGGAACTCTGTCTCTACCCTCTGTTAGCTACTACAAACCAGGCTAAGAATAGATAAAGGTATAAAGTTTTCTAGGTAACAGAAGGGCTTCTGTATCAATATGTAATGTAAAATATTTCAGGAGACCAGCTAGTTTTTGAATGCCTTACCAGTATCTGCAAAGATCTGATGGTAATTCTTCTAGATGGCTTAGTTCAGCTGACTCACTCTGCCGAGCATGTGGGAAAAGGTACATGACCATTACATGACCATTACAGATCAATGCTCACCTTTCCCCAACTATTCATAAGCGCAGACATAAGACATGATTTTAAATTATAATATACAGATTCATGCTCAGAAAATAGTGGAAGATCAATTTTATAGAAAAATAAAAATTTTCCATGTGGAATTCTAATCAAGATGTTATATTGAGCAAGCCTGGACAATTTTTTGCTTCATTCCAGATACATTAAATTATAAGATATTTACAATGATATGTGAGGTAAGTAAGTAACAGAACTTAAAAATCAGAAACATAAATTACCAGGTGTGAAAAGAACTGATTAGATATTTGGGTTTAGAAATATACTATATCTTAATTTTTAATAGCCATGTGGGAAAGGGAGCTGTGGTTACAAATTTTGTGCATAACAGAAAATTGTAACTAGTCTCCCACTGAAGACCCAGAAAAGCAAGGACTAGAGAAAGGAAAATCTGTAGGCTCTGGTCTAGACTCGCAGCAGGGTATGACTCTGCAATTCAAGTTCAAGCTGCTATATACCTAGTCTACCACAGCCATGAGAATGTGTCTCTTAGACATACAACTACATGGGGATGGACTGCCCAAGGGTCAAGTGGCTGCACCCTGAAATTCATTACTATATTTGCACACCTTTCATTAGCTTCTTCTAGCCAATGACCAATTATGGTGGAGCTCTTTCTGAGAGACTGAAGACTCTTCTGATGTATGATTTGGCTCAAACAGACCAAAGATAAAAGAGACTAAAGTCTTTATCCCCAAATACTACTGTCAATACATTGTTATTAATAATTTGATAATCTTAAAGATAAATTATACCCATGTAGTAGAACCTCTCTAATTGACTACCCAAGGGACTGGGTGGTTAGCAAAGTGGTGACTATAACAGTGGTGGTCAACATAAGGAACCAGGCCTGCTGTACTGATATGTACGTGTGGTGCATGTCCAGTTCATGAAAATTAGGTCAACTTAAGGGGGTGGTCAACCAGAAGTTTTATTCTATTTGTATCACTTAAAGAGAGAAAGAATGTACAAAACAGAACATGGAGGAAAAAAGAACTGTGATAGTTGAAGAAAATTCAAATATATATTCTAGAATTTAGAATACATACATGTACACACAAAAGTGAAAAAGAGAGATGGGTTAAACAGTAAAGTAGACATAGATGAAAAGGGAATTGGTGAATTGCATGAGTCTCAGACAAATCATACAGGAATTAAACCAATTAGAATAAATACGAATACTTCGGAGTACCAGAGAAAATAATTGAAAGAATATGAATAAATTCATACAAATTAATTTTAGCTGAAGAATTTTTGGAACTTGCAAACTATGAATATTTTAGCCTTCAAATACATTATTTAACTACCCAAGATATCTTTAGACAATGTATTAAAAGTAAAAGTTGAATTTATTAAATTTATAATAGCTGAGAATATTACATTAATACTGTTAATTAAATGCCACAAAAGGAAAGAAAATAAAGAATATTTATAGTATTTGGGGTCTTTAAGCTCAAGTGACTTAAAGATTCTTCTAAGGTAAATAATTGAAACAGTTTAAGCAAAATTTGTGATATAATAGGGTTGGTGGATATGGTGAGGTAAAGTTCTTGAAGAAAATATTGCTAGGTAAAATCATTTTATAAGAAATCCATTTGCCCAGGTGAGTAGATTATTGTCTCAGATGAATTAATTAGCAGGAATTTTCTGAAGCAGATGTTAAAATTATTTATTTACAGTCTTGTCATTCTCATGCAAGGGCTTTCTAGAACAAATAACTAAGTCATATTGATTTGTAAACTGTATTCAATTCTAAGTTCTAATATTTATACTAGTAGTCATGTTGACATTATCAAACAAAAATAATTGAAACACTAGGAAGCATTGATAACTACACAGTTACATTAGAAATTTAGAGACTCCTCTAAGAAACTGGTAGATTAAGCCAACTAGTAACTAGCAAGGTTACAGCAGACCTAGCAACATAATTTACCTTATATGAATTATAATAAGAAGATCAAAATGAAAAGAACTCTTTTCTTTGGGGATGCTCCCCAAATGTTTTTGACTCTAAAATGTATGAGTTGATGGAAGTTTGTTTTGTTTTACAAGATGGTAGATTAGAGGCTCTTCTAGTTAGCCTCATCCATTTGAAAGGAGCAAAACAATGTGTAAAGACTATCACTATGAATTTTATTCAAAAAAGAATATAAGAATTCATGAGAAAAGAAAAAAAATACATCAAAGCCTGCATGGTTGCAACCAGGTGAGAACACGGGCTCTTCCCCCTGAGCACCACCCACTGGCCTGGAGGTTGATCTGCACAACCCAGGACGAAATCTGCTGACGGGTACACAGCGCAAGGAACCAGGTGGGCTTCCGTCTTCAGTCATCCCGCCTTTGCGGGAGGCAGCAAGGCAGCTCCCAGGCTTAGGCACGTGAGTACTGAGATCAGCATTTGCAAAAGCCTCAGCACAAACATTGTTTTTAACCAATATATAGAGTCTTTGCCCAAAAACAAAACCAAACAACCCTACACAACACACGTTATAGTCACATCCTTGGGGATAAAGAGGGGAGAATTCTGTCCCAACAAAAGTAACTTTAAAAAATGATAAGAAGAAATAGTTCATCCAAATGAGAAGGAGCCAGGGAAATAATTATGGAGCTATTATATAAAACACAGTGTTATAATATCTCCAAAGGATCACACTAACTGTCCAGCAATGGAGCCTAACCAAGATGGAATCTTTGAAATATAAGATGAAGAATTCTGAAATTGATTTTAGAAGTGAAAGGAAACAACAGTGGAAAACCAAGAACATATATTCATACCTCCAGTTTCTTGCCATCATTCAGTGATGTACTGAGAGTTAATACCCTACAAAGACAATTTTAGTTCTATTTAAGATGTAAAAGAAGAGCAATTGTTTGCGAAAAATAAATGTAGGGGTCTTTGATCCACAAACGAGAGTTATTTGAAAATAACATAATGGAAGATTTTAGGAAGGAAGAATGCACTCTTAAGATTGGCTCAGATCAGAAAACACTGAGACTGCACAAGATGACAAACCTAGTGCTGAACAGGACTGACCAGAACTTCTAGAATGAGTATGTGATTTTGTTACTGCAAATTCAATACTTTCAATCTGACCTTACAGCTTCCTGGGAGGCTGGTCCTCCTCCTGGCTTCCTATTATCTACCAAACACTTTGAAAAGATTTTTTCACTTCTTGAAATCCAGATTTTTACTGTTCTCACATTCGCTGAAACCAAACATGTTTTTCTAAAAGTATACTCCCAGAAAGGACATATTGATGTCTCAACAATGCAATGAGCTAGTCTCAGCTGTATCTGCAAATGGTTTGTGAGGAGTTTTAGCAGATTCATTCTTTGATATTTATAGAAAATTTGATATTAATACCTAATATATAGAGAAATACATTTTCCCTTCATCTCTAAAATACATAGCATAGTTTTTCTTTTCTAGAAAAGTTAATACACAAAGATGTATCTTTCAAAAGATGAGTTATGACTATTATAATTGTCTGTTTCCAAAGGGGATGATTTGAGCTTATTTTTGTTGTAATTTACCCAAAAAGAGAGAGAATTAAAAAAAACTACATCTTCATACATGTATACACATCTTCAAAACATCACTGAATGTTTGTATATGTATGTATTTATGCTTCATTTTTGTGCTTAAAATTTTTTCAATTTCTACTCTGAAATTCAATATAGAAATACCAAATGCATGGTTTTCAAAAATTTATGATTAAACTGTCTTTTTCTGTACACTTTTTCTTTAAAATAACCTCACAAACCACTGTCAAATGCACATACACCACCAACGAGTATGTAAAATGATATAACCACTCTAGCAAAGAATTTGACAGCTTCTTAGAAGTTCAATGTATAATCCAGCCATTGAACCCTGAGGCAATTATTCCAGGTTAATGTAAGGATCTGTCTGTACAAAATTTCTATGCAAATATTCATATAACCTTTATTTGTATAGTCCAAACCAGGAAACAACCCAAATATCCATCAGGGATGAATTAGATATACAAATAGTGGTATGTCTATGTATTGAAATCCTACCAAGTAATTAAAAACACTTGATCAATTTAAAGGACTAAAAGGAACTCTTGTTCCACATAATGATCTGGATGAATCTCAAAATAATTATGCTGAGCAAAAATTCAAGACACAGCAAGAGAACATATTTTATATATATTTATAGAAAATTATCCAGAATGCAAACCAATCCACTTTGTAATAGTGGATCAGTGGTTGCCTGAGGACATGGGCAGTTCAGGTGAGTGTCAGAAGAAATAGATTACAAATGCACGTCAGGAAAATGTTGGGAGAGATGGATATTTTCATATGATTTGGTGATGGTTCCCAAGGTATATTTGTATGTCAGATACACCACATCGTACACTTTAAACACACATATATAAGTTTATGGTAATCATATTTTAATAAAGCCAGAGAAAAAGACATAGCCAAAACTTTGCCTCTTGCTTTGAGTTCCAGATCCGTTGGCACTCCTCACTTAGCAATGTGTGCTGAAGTTTCTTCATGTCTTTTCATAACTTGATAACAGATTCCCTATTTTTTCTTTCTTTTTCTAATTTTCCATTGTAGTAAAATACATATGTTAAAATATACCATTTTAATCATTTCTAAGTATATAGGTCAATGGTATTAAATACATCTACAATGTGGCTCAACCATCACAACCACCCATCTTCATACCACGTAACGATCTTATAAAACTGACACTCTGTACCCATAAATAATAACTACCATTTCCCCTTCCCACAGTGGAAGCTTCCACTTCTAGCTATCCATCCAAAAGAATTGAAAGCAAAGTTTTGAAGAGGTATATGTACAACCAAGTTCATAGCTGATTTCTACAGAGTTTCTGTTCTTTTTTTTTTTTTTTTTGAGACAGAGCCTCAAGCTGTCACCCTGGATAGAGTGCTGTGGCATCACAGCTCACAGCAGCCTCCAATTCCTGGGCTCAAGCGAGTATCCTGCCTCCGCCTCCCAAGTAGCTGGGACTACAGGCGC
>CAUYRH010149954.1:0-10239 GCA_963574655.1 Perodicticus potto | reverse complement strand
ATAGAATATGTTGGGGAGTGTTCCTCCCTTCTGTATGTTTTGAAATAGGTTCTGAAATATATGCATAAGCTTATCTTTTAAGGTTTGTTTGAATTTTGGTGTAAAATCATTTTATCCAGGCCTTTTATATTTTAGAATATTGTATATTATTGATGCAATTTCAGTGCTTAATATTGTTCTGTTCAAAATTTCTAACTCTTTCTGGTTGAGTTAAGGAGGTAATGTATTCCAGGTATTGGTCTATTTCCTCCATGTTTTCAAATTTCTGGGCATAGTTTTTTTGTAATAATCAGTGATTATCTTTTGTATCCAGTGGTATCTCTTGCTATTTCCCCTTTTTAATTTCTGATTGCAGTTATTAGATACCTTACTTTTTAATTCTAGTTAATCTGGTCAAGGGTGTATCAATTTTATTAATCTTTTCAAAGAACCAACTTTTTGCTTTGCTGTTCTTCTGTATAATTTTTATGTTCTCAATATCATTTAATTCTGATTTCATTTTGATTATTCTCTTCTTTTGCTAGGTTTAGTATTGGATTCCATCTCCTTGATATGATTCATTGGGTTGTTCATATGTGCATTATCCCACAGGTTTTTTAAGCTTGTGTCTTCATCGTGGTTTTGTTTGAGGAAACTAGTGATTTTTTTTCTTTATCTTCTCCTTGACCCAGCTATTATTCAGCATAAGGTTGTTTATGTTTCCTTGAATTTATGTAGGTATAAAATGGGTATTAATATTTCTGTTGGAGTTGAGTTCTGCTTTTATTCTGTGGTGCTCCAAAAAGAGACAAGGCATAATTTCTATTCTTTTAAATTTGTTGAGGTTTGATTTGTGCCCTAAGATATCATGAATTTTGAAGGAGGATCTAGGGGCTGAAAAGTAGAATGTACACTCAATTTTGTTGGTATAGAATGTTCTGTATATGTCTGTTAAACATATTTTTTCTAAAGTCATGTTTAAATCCATGCTGTTTGTTTAGTTTCTGTTTGGAGGATCTGTCCAGTTCTGTCAGAGGGTTGAGGAAATCCTCAATTACAGTGTTGCAGGTTTTCAGATTGTTCAAATTGGTTGTTTTTTTGTTTCTTTGTTTTGTTGTTGTTGTTGTTTGTTTGTTTGTTTTTATCTCTCTGGGAGAATTTAAGTTGAGTGCACAGATAAGTAGGATTGAAATGTTTTCTTGTTGTATTACCTTGTTTTATTGTCCCTTGACCAGTATATAGTCTCCATTTTTGTCTTTATTTTAATTGGTTTAAATCCAATTGTATTTGCAAATAATAGTGCAACCTTTGATTTCTTCTGATTTCCATTTGCCTGTTTTCCATCCCATCACCTGAGTCTTGTTTTGTCCGCATCGTTACAGGTGTTTGGTGAAGACAGAATATAGTTGTAATTATGCTTTTTTCCCCCCTGTCAGCCAGCCTGTGCCTTTTTAGTAGTGAGTTAAAGCCATTCCCATTTATTGAGATAATCGATAAATATGGCAGATTTCTGTTTGTGTTGTATTGTGGAAGTCTATTGTTTAGTTTTGTCATTTGAGCCATTGTGGATGCTAAGCTTTGTCCTTTAGTTTCTGGGTCTTTTTACTCTGGTAGTGGTCCATTAAGATGGTCAGTATATAAATGGATCTGAGTACTTCCTGCAGAGCTGGTCTTCTTGTGGTGAAATTCTTCAATGTTTTTATAACAGTGTAAGTTGTGATTTCTCCATTAAATATGAAACTTAGCTTAGTACGTTCCCAAGTCTTGGGCAGGAAAGTGTTTTGCTTATGATGGTTAAAGGCCATTGACCATCCTCTTCTGGTTGGAAACATTTCAGCTAGCAATTCCACCCTCTTTTTTTTTCCTTTGTAGGTAAGAAGTTCCTTACCACTGGCTGTTTTCAAAATTTTCTCTGATTTTCACTTTGGCTGAATTGATTACAGTTTGTCTAAAGAGATGTTTTGTTTAAATTCAGTCATACTGGGTTTCTGAAACTAAGTTATATTTGAATTTCTGGGTCTTTCACAATGCTTGGGAAATCCCCTCCCCATAATGTCCTGAAGTAGAGATTCCATGCTTTTAGGACTCTCTTTTTATTCTTCTTCAGGAATCTATAATGCATAAATTTGTGCATTTAGCATCTCTCTCAGTGATTGTTCTCCCTTTTCTCTCTTCTTTTCTCCCTCTTGGAATGATTGGACTACTTCAAGAGTTTTTTCTTAGCTGGGCGTTGTGGTGGGCACCTGTAGTCCCAGCTACTCGGGAGGCTGAGGCAGAGAATCACCTAAGCCCAGGAGTTGGAGGTTGCTGTGAGCTGTGTAACGCCACAGCACTCTACCGAAGGCGATAAAGTAAGACTCTGTCTCTACAAAAAAAAAAAGAGTTTTTTCTTTAATTTCTAAGATTCATTTTGCCATGTTGTACTCTGTTGCTGAAAATCTCTACTGTGTTTTGAAACTCCTTGAAAGCTTTTTCTAATTTCATGAGCTCTGCTATATGTTTCCTAATCATTTTTAGCTCCTTTGTGACTTTGTCTTTAATTTCAATGATTTCTTAAGATAGGTTTTGGACTTCTTTTTGTATTTTTTTTTATATATTCTCCTCAATTCCATGCATCTTATTCGCCATTCATATCCTGAATTCTATTTTTGTCATTTCAACAATTTCTCTATGGATAGGATTTTCAGCTCTAACTCCCTTGTAATCTCTTGGGAGTGTTACTTGATCTCCTCTGATTTTTTCATGTTACAAGTGTTCTTCTGTTGATTTCTTCCCATATGGATTTTATGTTTATTTATATATTTAATATACTCTTTTTTTGTATATACTGTGGATTTCCACATTCATTTTTAAAATGTTGAGTTAGTTTTCTTCTATTTCAAGTTTTTGGCATCTTTTTAATTTTTAATTTTTCTTCTTTATTAAATCATAACTGTGTACATTAATGCATTTATGAGGTGCAGTGTGCTGATTTGATGTAAAATGTGAAAGGCTTAAATCGAAATGATTAACATCAGCATCACCTCACTTACTTATTTGTTGTGGTAAGACATTTATACTCTATTCCTAATAGTTTTGAAATGTATCACTGCATTATTCATAGTAGATGAAGTCTCACCAAATACCCTCCCTCCTCTAAGCCTCCCCACTCCTCTCCCTTCTCCCTCTTTTCCCCTCCTTCTTCCTGGACTATATTTATATTTTACCATTCATAGGAATGTGTAAGTGATTATATATTGGTTTCACAGTAGTATTGAGTACATTGGATACTTTTTGTCCATTCGGATACTTTACTAAGAAAAATATGTTCCAGCTCCATCCAAGTAAACATAAAAGATGTAAAGTCTCCATCCTCCATCTTTTTATGGCTGCATAGTATTCTATGGTATACATACACAACAATTTGTTAATCCATTCATGAGTCAATGGACACTTGGGCCATTTACATGACTTGGAAATTATGAATTGGGCTACAATAAACATTCTGGTGCAAATGTCTTTGTTGTAAAATGATTTTTGATCATCTGGGTGTATGCCTAGTAGAGAAATTGTAGGAGTGAATGGTAGGTCTACTTGTAGTTCTTTGAGTATTCTACAAACTTCTTTTCAGAAAGGTTGTATTAGTTTGCATTCCCACCAACAGTGTAGAAGCATTCTCTTCTCTGCATCCTCACCAAAATGTGCAGTTTTGGGATGTTGTGATGTGGGCTAATCTTACTGGAGTTAGATGATATCTCAAAGTAGCTTTGATTTGCATTTCTCTGCTGATTAAAGATGATGAGCATTTTTTCATGTTTTTGCAGACCATGCACCTGTCTTCTTCAGAGAAGTTTCTGTTCAAGTCTCTTGAGCACAAAGAAATGGGGTTATTTATTCTTTTCTTATTGATTAGTTTGAGTTCTTTATGGAGTCCTGTTATCAGAACTTTCTCAGAAAGGTAACCTGCAAAAATCTTCTCCCATTCTGAAGGCTGTCTGTTTGCTTTACTTACTGTGCTGTTGGCTGTGCAGAAGCTTTTTAGTTTGATCAGATCCCAGTAATATATTTTTGGTGTTGCTTCAATTGCCAAGGGAGTCTTCCTAACAATATATTTTCCCAGACCAATTCTTTTTTTTTTTTTTTTTGAGACAGAGTCTCAGTATGTCACCCTCAGTAGAGTGCCATAGCATTACAGCAAACAGCAACCTTAAACTGTCGGGCTTAAGCGATTCTCTTACCTCAACCTCCCAAGTATCTGGGACTACAGGTGCCCACCACAATGCTCAGCTATTATTTGTTGTGGTTGTCATTGTTGCCTCAGCTGGCCCAGGCCAGTTTTGAACCCACCAGCCTCAGTATATATGGTTGGTGCCATAACCACTGTGCTATTGCTGCCAAGCCATCCTGGCTGATTTTTTCAAGCATTTTCCCTGCACTGTCTTCTAGTACTTTTATAGTTTAATATCTTACATTTAAATCTTTTATCCAGTAGGAATCAATTTTTGTTAGTGGTGAAAAAGTGAGGCTCCAGTTGCAGTCTTCTACAGATGGCCAGCTAATTCCCCCAGTACCATTTGATAATTAGGGAATCTTTCCCCCAGTGAATGTTTTTGATAGGCTTACCGAACATCAAATAACAATAAATGGCTAGGTTCATCTCTTGGTTCTCTATTCTGTTTCATAAATCTACTTCTGTGTTTGAAAAAAAAATCATTCAGAAGATAAAAAAAAAAAGTTGGTTTTTTAAAAAGATTAATAAACTTGATAAATTTTGACTAACCTAACCACAAACAGAAAAGTAAAATCTCTAATATCATCACTCAGAAATCATAAAAGAGAAATAACGACACCTCAGAAATTAAAAAAAAATTCTCTATTCTCAGAAATATAAAAATCTGGAGGAAATGGGCTAATATCTGGAAGCACACCATCTTCCTAGATTCAGCTGGAAAGAATTAGAAATTTTGAATAGACCTATGTCAAGCACTGAAATAGCATCAACTATAGGAAATCTTCCAAAAAATAAAAGTCTGTAACCAGATGGCATCACATCGGAATTGTACTAAACCTTTAATGAGGAACTAATTCCTATATTACATAATCTTTTCTAAAACATAGAAAAAGGAGGATTACTTCCCAACACATTCTATTTACTATTCTTGTAAAGCTGGAATGTTAGGTTGTCCCTAAATTGTTTTTGAGAGATGATGTACTTGAACTTTCTAAGCAGCATCCAGGAGACTTATTTGGAAACTAAAGCAGTCAGGCTGAAATCAGATCCAGGGGCCCCAGGACATGGAGCTCATCATTCCTCTTCACCAGTAACTTATTAAATGAGCAACTGCTTATTGTTATTGTGGGCCTTCTAGCATACAGCCTCCCAAATTTCCACCTCAGAGCTGTAAGTGTGTGAGGGTCTCTGAGAACCAGCTTTGCTATATCCATGTTGGGGGAGGTTGGGGCTGGGGACAGGAACTCCAGATGTCGCTCCCAGTCCAGGAGTGGCACGTGGATAGTGAGCTGAGCTGTTCCAGCTCAAGTACCAGCCCTTTCCTCAAACAAATTAACAGAGCCACGTTTTTGCCAGAGTCCAGGCCACAAGAAATTTCAAACTTTACTCCCCATTTGTAATCTTTCACTCTCTAGCTAATCCAACTGTCATTTCCCAAGCAACCATTGATCTTTTTCCTTCACTATATGGTACATTTTATAATTTTTTTTTTTTGAGACAGAGTCTCATTTTGTCACAGTAGAGTGCTGTAACATCATAGCTCACAGCAATCTCCAGCTCTTGGGCTTAGGCAATTCTTTTGCCTCAGCCTCTCAAGTAGCTTGAACTACAGGTGCCCACCTCAACTCCTGGCTATTTTTTTGTTGCAGTTTGGCCAGGGCTGGGTTCCAACCTACCACCCTTGATATATGGGGCCAGCACCCTACTCACTGAGTCACAGGCACACCATTTTATAAAGTTTCATACAATTATGATACTATAGTACATACTCATTTTTTTCTAACTTTTAAAAATAAACTCAGGATTTTTAAGATTCATCTAAGTTATTACATGTATCAATTTATTTATTTTTACTTCTTAATAGTATTTCATAATATGGCTACCCCAAAATTTATTTCATCTATTGACAAACATTTAAGTTGTCTCAAGTTTGAGATTATTTTGAATAAAGCTGCTATGAACATTCATGTACAAGTCTTTCTGTGTGTGTGTGTATGTATATGAAAGTGTATATATATATAAACTTTTATTTATTTGGGGAAAATACCTAGCAGTGGAGCAGCTGATTTGTATGGCAGGGGTATATTTACTGTTATAAGAAATAACCATTTTTAAAGTTGTCTTATAATTTTATATTTCCACCAGCAATATTTCTGGTATTTCAATTTCCACATTCTCACTAATCCTTGGTATTTTCAGTCAGTTTTAGATTTTCCAGTATGTAAGTAGTAGTATTTTGTTTTGGTTTTAATTTATATTTTCCTAATGGCTTATGATATTGAGTATTATTTAATGATTTTTTAATCTAACTTTCTTTATTTAACTGCTAAAATATTTTGCTCATTTTTAATTCTGTTGTTTGTATTCTAACACTTAAGTTGTGAAAGTTATTTACATATTGTGGATCTAAGTTCTTTGTCAGATATTTGCTTTGCAAATATTTTCTCCTAGTCTGTGGCTTATCTTATCATATTTGTTTTATTGTATTATTAAGAATAAAAGCTTTAAATTTTGATGAACTGTGATATATGGATTGCTTTCTTTATTAACTTGCTCACTTTGTTTTGTTCAAGAAATGTTTGTCAAATCCAAGGTTACTAAGATTATCTCCTATTTTTTTCCAAAAATTTTCTAATTTTCATTCCTATATTTGTGTCTATGACACATTTATTAATATTTGATATATGATACATGGATGAAGTATAATTTTTTCATATGTTTATCTTATTTTTCCAGTATATTTGTTTAAAACATCATTCTTTCCACATGAATCATCTTGGAAAATTTGTTTAAAAAATCAATCAACTATATATACATGAATCTACATCTGGAATTTCTTCTTTTTCATTGACCTATATGTCTATACTTTCAAAAACCCTAAATGTTCATGATTACTGTATCTTTAGAATAAATTCTGAAATTAGCTAGTGACTCCTCCAACTTTGTTATTTCTTTAAAATTGTATATAAATATGTTAGTATATGCATAAAAGAACATATTAAAGCAATAAAGAAAATTCCAATGTCCTCAATATTCTGTTGGTGGCAATAGCCATTGCTTAGTGTCTTCAATGCATTTATTTTCTTATTTAATTTCCCTAAAGTTGGCATGGATGTGAGTGTTATGTACAGCAACAGATGACACATGGAAACCTCTAACTTGGGATACTCAATTTTAATTGTTCCAGGCCATGATTACTGAAGTTAAGCCAGGAGATTTATCTGCCAAGAATATGGCAACATAAATTCATCACTTGGGAAGGCTACCTAAAGGAAATTTCTGAGAAACTCTGACACTATATGAGTGAATTTTATTAATTTCAACAAGAATTTTGCTCAACTTTTTCATAGTTTCTGATTGATGTGATAAAAGCAACTACTAATGAATATATATATATATATATATATATATATAATCACCACTCTAACTCTTCTTAATATGAGAATAACTTGAATGTTATATCTATGCAAGTATAAAAGCAACCAACTGCAATTTGAATAATTCGTACAATCAAGTGACCAGAATTTTGATGACATAAGATGACCAGTTTGACGTTCACAAAATAGACTGATTGGTTGGCACTTTGAGGAGCATTAACTTGTCATCATGATCATTATCATGAAATAGTATTTATTAAGCATCTTCAGTCACAAGCAATATAAAGTTAGCCAAATAATCTTGGAATCTGCCCTTTAGGAGTTTATGATCTGGAAATTCAACACATCCAGATGAAATGGATGGCATTTAGCAGAGTACTATAATGTAGTATTTCGAGATATGCTACTAAGCGGCTGTAAAAGATCAATTTTCTTCCCAAAGTGCCGAACTATCAACTAAAAAGTAAAGTACTGCACACATTGGGTATGTGCAAGTGATCTTCTCATTTTAGATGATGTTATTTGGGCTGAATTTGAGATATATCCTTTCCCCTCAAAAGATTTAAGAAGCACTTTAAAGAGAGAAAATTACATGTCTGAACTCATGAAAAGTAAACTAATCCCTCGGGAATCTGGGATCAGGTAATAATGGTGTGAAATGGCAGCAGGAGACATGAAAATTTTGACACCAGAATACTATGCTCTATTCCAGCTTTGTCCCTCATGAGTAGGAATTGGATAATTATTTAACTTTCCTTGTTTAGTCACTCACCTATGAAATGAAAAAGTTTTAGTCATGTTTATGCTTTTATGATTTTTGAAACTTGTGCAGAGATCCTCCAACGTAAAGTGAACTGAAAATGAATTTATAGAAGAAAATTCATAATAATTAATTTTTTCTAACTAGGACAAGAGATCTCTTTATGTTTTTGAAAAAAATTGAAATATGTGTATATGATGTGATTCTAATTTCTGCAGAGCATTTATAGATTGCAATAGTTTCTCTTTTTAGAAATTAGTCCACTTAAATGCATTCTCTCTCATAGTTCAATTTAGAGTTTAGTTTTCACTGTGACAAAGGAACCACAACTAATCAATAGTTTATTTATTGTATTTTCTTAGAGGAATGATAGAATATGGTATTTGAGATACCTCCCATAGTGTGATTGCACCTCCTTATAGAATACAGGAACATTTAAGAGTGGACTACTTGTGCAAGTTGTAGCAATAAGTTCATAAGAAAACCAATACTCTAATCCAGGCTTTCTGGCTCTTTATTCCAGTAGTTTTGTAAGCATCCCTGTCTCCTAATCTTTCATTTCTACAAAGAGAATTACATAATGGGAAAACTACTGTAAGTAAGGCAAATCAAAAGGTCAAAAAGAGTAACTGGTGCTTTTTGGGGGGGGCTACTATGAGCTATGCAGTGATAACAGCTGTGTATATGCTGTTTCATATAGTCCTCATACAGTTCTGATAAAGATATCAACTATTCAAAAGATAAGAAAACAAAATTAGAATTTGTGAATATATTCAGAGTCATACTGCTGAAGGTTATAGAGTGAAGGTCCACACCCTAGTCTTTCGAACCACAAAAGCCCATCATTCTTCTGCTACATCATACATATGTTCTCTCTATCTCTACACACACACACACACACATGCGTGCGCACACACACACACACACACACACACACACACACACACATATATATATATATACTGGTGAAAATGCCACTACTATCTTAAAAATTTTTTCTGGTTCAACCAGATGAGTCATCAGCTCTGATATGAGACAATAGACAATATTGGAAAATTTATCTTGAGCAACTCTCCTTTTCTTTTCCCATAGTCTTCTTCCACATTTCATCCACATTGTCCATTCTTAGACAAGCAACTCCACTTACACTGCTGTTTGTATCCTCTTTGGTCTGGATTTATCAGGTACTATCTTTGCAATTAAATTACCTTTCTCATGCTTTTTCTCAATTTAAGTTCTTTATTTCCTAAGCAATTAAACTTAGTATTCATTTGAACATCATTTTTATACTACTATGTTAAAACAAAAGTTAATACTCAGAGTCACACTGAGTGAATGTGGTAGAGTGAAGGTTCACACCCTAGTCTTTCTGACTACAAAAGCCCATCATCCTTCTACTACATCATATATATGTTCTCTCTATAAATATCTCTCTCTTTGGTGAAAGTGTTTATTTCTACCAGACATTGTTTTATTTGTCCAATGACATTTAGCAATTGATTTAACACCTTTTCCATGACTATTAAGAACTGGGTCCTCAGCTTGGTGCCCATAGCACAGTAGTGACGGCACCAGCCACATACACTGAGGCTAGCAGGTTCAAATTCAGCCCAGGCCAGCTAAATAACAATGACAACTACAACAAAAAAATAGCCGGGCTTTTTGGCAGGGACCTGTAGTCCCAGCTACTTAGGAGGCTGAGGTAAGAGAATAGCTTGAGCCCAAGAGTCTGAGATTTCTGTGAGCTATGATTCTATGGCACTCTACTAAGGGCAACAAAGTGAGACTCTGTCTCAAAAAAAAAAAAAAAAAGAAGAGACACCAGGGACACAGGTGCAGAGGGTGACCGTAGGAAAAGACAGCAAGCAGGTAGCCATATGCAAGCCAAGGAGAGGCCTTGGGAGAAACCAACC